>CAEGAF010011381.1:0-30215 GCA_903067075.1 Micropoecilia bifurca
ATCTGGAAGACAAAACGTGTGTGGATTTCCTATTGAAATTTTGCCTGTGTTTGAACTAAAAAAATTGCACAAATAAATCACATGCCATTTGGATGTCATACATCATTTCTATAACGTTTTAATGAAAATACTTCCTGTTCGGTCGAACACAGTCATGGTGTTCCTGTTATATTTGCAAAATCTAGTCTTATTGCAGACAGATGGATGCTGCAGATGGTACCATCTGCATGTGTCATGTAAAACTTAATAAATATTATTTTGTGCTTTTTTTACCTTCCAGGGCAAAAATCTTTCTTCCCAGCGTATCGGCTAAATTCACCAGAAACACCTCGTCAGACACATTGAAGAAGTGATCTTGTGTGGGTTTACTGGATATTGACTTAATCTCATCAATAAACTTCTTCACATCTTCTTCACTTTTATTTTCACGTTTGTAGTATCCCAAAACCTGTAAACGTTAAAATTACTGTTTGTTGAAACGCATCAAATTTACACTAAGTGATCAGAAATGTATGACAACACAAATATAACTTTTGTACTCACAGCAATGCCAAACCTCTCGATGCGATCCTGGTCACACTCACCAATGACGTCGTCTTGCATGTAGAAGTCATGTGACTCTCCATCGGTCAAAATCACCATGACTTTTTTTGCATCGGGTCTTGCACCTCTCTCTTGCGTGAAGGCCTCCTTCCTAAGTAAGTACACAATTAAATATGAGATCAGTAAGGTATGAAATTCTACGTGGTTCTATAGATCAGCTGAGAATTGCAGGTTACCAGGCAATTTGCATAGTGAAATGGACAAATTAACTGAACCACAATAAATTGGTTTCCAACAAGAGAAAACAAGATAAGATCTGATAATCATGTTTGAAATGTTTGAATATTTCTTGAAATCACACTCCAACGTAATGACAGTAAATAATAATAATAATAATAATAATAATAATAATAAATATACAATTAACCATCTTCTGGTAACACTAGACTTTGAATAATCCCTTCTTATGTGCACCACCTGTTTTCCTGTTATAATCGATTTTGCCATCTTCGGTTTTGTAATTTTTGGCAATGTAAAGCTCTTTTAAAAACAGTCCAAAGAGAAGTCATTTTGAAAATTGAAACATTTTTGGTGAAAAGTGTTTAAAATTCACAGCAATGCTAATTTGTTTTTATTAATTTTCAGTGTTTGTTGTTTAAAAGTCATTAAAAAGTTAATACTGTATTTATTAAGCTGACAGATTGATGGCACATAAAAATGCAACTGAGTGTAAAACAATTGACAAGAATCAAATTTCCTTTAAACTATCCAATATTTCTTAACGTAGCTCCCATCTCACTGCTTATTGCTACAAAGCCTGTCAACTACAAGATTCCCTATGCTGGAAACTAAACATGCTGTCTTAAAAAAACAATGATATTTATTGAATTAAATTAATCCTATGTGAATTTCTGCACAGAATTAACATTGCATTAGAAGTTAAGTTCTGATCACCATGTGGGCCGGACTTTTAAATGGAATGGATGTAACAATCGGTGAAAACCTCTGAAAAGTGCAACTTAATTCGATTAGCTTAAATGAAAAGTGCAGCTGATGCAGAGTACCTGGCAGTGTCGATGGCCAAGAAAGTGTGAGTTTTTGTCCCCAAGTGCTGAGGAATTTTTCTGACAAACGCAAGCAGCTCTTTGTTGTTGTTAAACTGGCTGAGGTTGACATGGTGTTTCACATCCTCGCCATAGGACACTATGCCCACCTGGAAAACATATAAATATTGTATTAAATGTTATTCCACAGTTTTCCTTTCTCCTACTAAATGTTCCTTTCCTGGACTGCTTGTCCCAGGCAGCCTGTCTACATTGTTTCGTATACACAGGACCTCATCTTCAGTGAATAATCTGACTTTCAAATACAACGCAGCAAAATGAAAATATATTTTAGTGTCTACCTGTGGAAAACTCTCTGCTGTGGCCTATACAAAGATAGTTGTAATAAAGATTCAAATGATTTTTTTCCAGAGCAACTAGTACTGATAAATTACTGACCTGAGCCAGCTTAGGTCCAACCTGGACTCTTTCCAAGAAACGAACAAGAAAGTCAACAATGTTTTTCCATGGGTAGATACTGTTTGATCCATCTAGTACAAAGACAATGTCCATATTGCTCGTACAATCTGAGAAAAAAAAACAGACAAAATTGAAATGTCAAAAAAGTATAGGACATTATCTTTCAATCTGTTTTTCCTCTATATAAAAGGCAACTGGTGGTGTTTTTTTGTAGAATTGGAAAGCCTGTCTACTGATCTTTATAATGGCATGCAACTTATCAAAAAAGTAGATAGCTGGAATGAGAAACACAGCTGTGTAAGTGGGCTGCACAACTATCATTATTAGAAGGGAGGAATTGCCTAAAACACAATATTTTTATGTATCTCTACAACATATGCGAAATGTTGTAGAGATACAACATTTCTCTACAAATGTTGTAGAGATATGGTATTTTTACCAGTAAAAATACCATATCAGTATTTTTACTGGTATTTTTACCAGTAAAAATACCAATACTGGTAAAAATACCAGTATTGGTATTTTTATACCAGTATTGGTATAAAAATACTGTTGGTATTTTTATACCAACAGTGATTCTGAAAGTTCCTGTTCAACATATCTTTTACTGGACTGAATAGACACTTTGGACTACTAATATTTCCCCATATACACTCACTCAGCAATATATTTGGTACAACTGTTCAAATGAAAATGCAAATAGTCAACCAATCACATTTCATCACCTCACTTAGCTAGATGTGTTAAAGAAACAACATCAGAATAAGAAAGTAAAGTTATTAAAGTGACTTTGGCCCCAGCACTCAAGTATTGAACATGCATGACTTTCTCTAACAGGTTCTTGATGAATCATATTGAAATCACAAATGTAGAAGACAACGTGTGAAAATAACACAAATGCTCTAGAGCAGTAATGACAGGATCTATTCCTGGAGCTAAAGATCTGATCCGTTGATTACCGAGTTAAATCTCATTTTAAACACCACATGATTCATCCACATATTTGTTTCTAGTAAAAGAATAGCAAGAAAAATGATCCTGAAAGAATCTGACAAACAGATAGAGGCTATGACTGGACTCCGTTTACACTACGCTACATTTTTTTTTCCTGGTCGTTTCCTTCCAGAGAAACGTAGTGCAGTAAACCGTCTCCTAACTTGGGCATACAATGCAGCAAAAGTGTTGGGCTGGGCCAAGTCACAGAGGAATACGAAGTAGCAGACAAGTTTACATTAAAGAAGAATGCGCTAATCTTCCCCTCCTGGTAAGGGAGGGCGAGTTTGACGCCGGGGTCTTGGGTGGTACCGCTATGATCGCTAGATACTTCTTATCGCTTATCCTGCTCCGATAATTCGTACAGATGCGTCATGCTACGCGCGGAGCGGCTGCGTGTTGCTCAGGCGAGCTGCGTACTTTGCACTCCGGGAGCAATGGAGTTGAGGATCTGGAACGATGGGCTGACATTCGCACAAACCCCTGAGATGTACTGCTGCTGGCCGCACATGTAGCCATACTGAGGACCACACGCCTGTGGAGACAAGAGTCACACACACACACAGAAATAAACTGAGACGATGAAAGAGAGGATCCCACAGGTTTACGACTGGTTATCATTTCCATCGGTATAAGGTCTCGAGTGAAAGGAGGTTCAGGGCTACTGGATAGCAAAAGCAAGGATCCCAAGAGGAAAGAAGAACCCAAATAGAGGACTAAGCAGAGGCTGTGTTGAAGTGCCGGAAAATTCTCAACAACTACACAAAAAGAGAGAGAGAGGATCAGACAGAGGCCAAGTGAAGTTGCAGGGGTCTAAAAGTACACAAAAATGTTTAAGATGTAATTAAGAACCATTTTACAGTCGTCTAATTCTGACAAATATTCCAAAATGTTCTTGATATCTTATTGTGTACATAATATTTCAGCATTACAAGAGATCCACAATTGTTTCACTACTTTGTGAAGTTCAGCGTAATGACTGTCGAAAGCCTATAAATACTTCATAAGAACAGAAAAATATGTTTTGTTTTTTACTCAAGAACAAGTAAACCATTCATTCTGACCAGAACATTTCATACTTCAATAAGCTCCTCATAGTTCATCTCCTGCTGCAGAATTCATCAGTGTAAAAAACGCTTTCCAACAAATGTTTGTCCAATTACAAGATATTTAACAAACACTTCAAAAATAGTAAGGCCGACATCTAAAATATATGTCTTATAAACCTTCATTCCCCCTGGAATCTAATCCTGTGTTTACTTAAGACAAACAAATTTGTTTTCATTTCTTCTTTATTTTATTCAAATAAGAACACTGCAAATTATGCACAATGTAAATACCATCTACACGCTTGAGGTTTTCACGCCTTGTCAATCTCAGAAGTGCCTTCCACTTCTACACAAAACGTTCCAACGTTTCTTCATCTGTACAGTCAGTTTACAGTTTCACATTACATTCCCAGGGCAGCGCGTCTCCATGAGGAATAGATGATGCCATTCAAGGGTCAACTTACACAGTTCATAGGAGAAAATAAAATTATTTCAGTCTTTTGTGTTGAAGATGTACACTTCCTGCTTACCATAAATCCTCCAGTGGGATTGGTCACCAGGGTGGTTCCCATGGTCATGTTTTCCTTTACTTCATGCAAGTTGGGAACAGTTGTGTTTGCTGAAAAAGAGCAAAAAAAAAAAAAAAAAGAGCAAAAAAAAAGCTGAGTGAATAAACACGACGAGATAAACAGAACAGAACTCAGCACAGAAAACGAACAGCTGAACAAATTCCTCTCCTGGATTTTCCCACAGGACGACTACGGCTTCTGTCTGTTCAGCAGACAGAATAGTCACCGATGTACATGCTTTAAACACTGTTTATGTGAGCTCTAAGTGTTGCTTATTGCTGTTAAAACAGATGATGATGATGTAGGAAGGAAAGGTTGTGGGGTGGGGGGGCGAATCATTAAGCAATCACAACATGTGGCTAAAATTAGCAACTAATTCCTTGACTTGGGAATGATCTGGATTTGATTTTTTTTTTCTCTTCAGAGGGATTCACATTCTCTCACAAACACATTTGCATGTCATTTAACTCTGAATGATGCTCCCCAGGAGGGGATTTTCACGAGAAGAAATATGCATCTTGCTTTTTTTTTTAATACCCTTCAGTTTATTCCAAAGAGCAAAAGTTAATTATATGGAGAATATTCTGGATTGGACAATATGGTAAACAAAAGGATGAGAAATCTGTTTATCAGTCATCTGTTCCTATACTCCTAATTATCTTTGATTATAAACAACACTGATTCACATCCCGTGGCTCATCGTATGTTCACATGCAACAGGAAGGAGAGCAGAGGAAGGTGGATGATGAGCCGTAAGCCTGATAGAAATCAGAAAAAGACAACAAATCAGTCTTAAACAGGCTGTGAAATATTCTCTTCAGTGTAGAAAATACTAATACAACCATTGGTGATGTTATTCCAAACAGTACTAAATAAATGCTCAACAGATGCACCAATAAACAGATGTTTTTATTCAATACCAAGTAAAAATGACTTATGAAACGATGATGAATTTTCCCCATCAACCAAGCTGGTGGATGGGTTATGGAACTGTGGTTCTAGAAATGTGTCAGGATGTGACACATTAAGATCCAGACCACATGTAATGTCCTCTGTGTGTTCAGCTGAAGGGGTTTTCTGCTGTTGGTAAGATCATGTCCAGGTGGCAGAACAACCCTTTCAGTAGACATTAAACCTTTAATCATCTTGGATAATATTTTGAAATCCCAGTTTGCTCTTCAGAAAATGTTTAAGTCGCAGTAGCAGTACAGAGGAGTTAGTTTTTGCTTTTTGTATTTGTTTTTTTTTTGTCTCTTTTACACATTTTCATTTAGGAAACAGACTTTAGTGTACTTAATAATAAATATAATATTTTATAATACGTCAATAATTCTGAGAAACATACAGAATTTCCTCGCTTCTTTGAATGTCCCCAATTATAAGTGAGATGGAGAAAGAATGTTTCATTTGGACAGAACTCGTGATAAGGCATTAATAAAGTTTTGACTTGTTATTTATGCATGTATGCACAAATAACCTACATAATTATTCTATTATATCCAACATATACACCATAAATCCCCTTTTTAAACATACCATAATCAAGTCTAAAAGGTATTGGTGACGTCTTGGCAGTATTTCATCACGCTTAATGATCGCGGCAAAACCACTTTCCAATTTCACTGTTTGGATGGAAGAGTGGTTCAAGATTACAACACATCAACCGCACAGTTTAACCTTATGCCTCATTATGGTTTGGGCTTCATCGTCTGTGCTGGGAAAACTGTAAACCCAATGTGGAGACAGAGCTGGCAAAGTGGGACTGCTGTGTGTCATCAGTAGAAAACGCTCAGAGCGACAGGCTGACTGACTGACAGCTCATGGTGATGGAACCGGCATGATGAAGAAATATCAACACAGATCCAAGTTGTGGTTGATGTGTCACTTTAAAAGACAGTTCAGTTTATAATATGAAAATAAGGGGGTGGGGGGAGGAATCCAAGAGTGTCTCTGATTAGTCTGCCTGAAAGTGCAAAGATAATTCAATTCCAAATGATTGACTGAGTTTTTAATAAATAACCATGTCGGAGCCACTGATCAGAGACCTGACCCACTTTAGTGACCGGTTCCAGTGTGCAGCTCCTCACCCTCCCCCTACCGATGTCAACACAAAGATGGACAACTTGCAAAGGAAATGTTACGTGCTGTGTAGCAGATAAGCCTCATTTATCTGCATAATTATGATAACTTGGAAGGATGAAACATTAAAACCTTGTTTATCGTCCGTCTTCCTGTCCACATGTAGCAACGTCCTCCAGTCAAAACCCAATCAGATCAGCAGTTACTCTAAGCAGAATATTTTAAAGGTATTGCACACAAAACGAGCCATATGAGCACAAACATTACATTTGCTTACCGATCTTTTTTTAATAGATTGGTACAAACAATTTGAGGGAAGGAAGTTGTGGATGTTATTTGATGAACAAGGGATAAAGACCAGAAACAGGAAAAAGCCTCAAAGCTCATTTTAGTTAAGAATTTGAGTTGTTTCCCTTATCTTTTGATCTAAATGTAATTTGGTTCACTCAAGTCGTTTTCAGTTCCATGGAAGCTTCTGTACAACAGAGATTTGTTTTAACAACCAACTGATTCTTTTATTGTCTTTAAAATGCTCAGGCTTTGAGGTAGAAACAAACATCTTTATTAAATCAAACCAAATCCCTTCATAAGGCAGCATAATCTGTAGTTATGTGACTCACAATCTAGACCCGATACAATGGGCTCAAATGCAATTTAAGAACTGTAAGATTTTTATTTATTATTCCTAAGAATAATTACACTCTTACACCCTTTCACTTACAAACTACTATGTTATAGTACTGAGGAAAGTTTAAAGACGTATTAAGATGGTATGAAATTGTCAAGCTTACAACAATTCATGTGATATTCTTAACTCTAGTATAATCATCTCAGTCATTTTTATTTTCTTAAGCTGGACAATTCATATAAAAATTGCCTGATGGTGGCGTAAATTGTCTGCCCCGGGCATCTGTGGCTACAATACAGCTCACCACCATCAGTGTGTGAATCTGTGAATCGCGTGAAGCGTATTAGACTAGATAAAGTGCTACACAAGTACAGAACACGTACCATTTAGTATAGCCATTGTGAACATACGGCCTATAGGCATTGGCCAGTATAAGATTCTTTCAGCCGACTGACCAGCAGTGCACAGCAATAGGTGGAGAAGGAAAAGTGATCTGTTGGTCTACGCCCCATAAATCCAGAGAATAACTTAGCTTTTAATGGCATCTCCTTCAAACTTTCAACTTAAGAAAAAGTATTATGGCAAACCTTAGCAGTTCTGAAACTTTACCTTTAAAAACTATAAAATTACTTAATTTAGTATCATCTCTTCAGTACAGGAGGGGTCAGAACTAGTCCAACAGGTGCACTGGCCCCTGTTGGCCCCTAGAATTGCTCATGGCTTCATGTACCTTTATATTGCATAATTAACCCAAATGCCAAAATATGTTATTCTTACTTGGCAGCTCCAGTTTGATGCAGGTATTGTTCCTGCGTCCAACAGGACATTTGTAAACGTCTCCCGTCCTTTTGGCAGGCTGGCCTGAATGCGGCGATCCAATCAGAACCCTGAGAAAAAGGAAGAAAAAAATTAGGCTGTTGACTAAGTGGAACTACAGCCAAAAGCAACAGGAAAACGTGATGACTTTTACAATTATGATAATAAGCAGAACACACGTACTATTACAGCAATTCCTGGAGTTGGCAGGTTTAAAGGACTTGCTGTGCGGTCCACAGCTATTAACAATGGTTTAAACCTGGATTAATTATACTTTTATTGTTAAATTAAGCATAAGTATTAGGGTCGGCTTGACTTGGAAAGCTGTTAGAGCTTATCATGATTGGCCTAAGCAACTTATGTTAATTAACTCTATTATCACTTTAAGCTAACAAAAAAGAAAATCATTCCATTTAGTTTTTAAATCACTAAATTCAGTTAAGATGTTGCAGCTGTTTGCAGAACGGAGAAGTGCTGCTCTTTCTGAGCGCCTGTTTCTGCTATTTAAGGTCAGGGTGCCCAACTGTGTCAACGATACGTGTGTGTGTGTGTTACACGAAATCCTGCCACCCCGTCAGTAAACTGATGCTAAAAACAGGCGGTCATCTGCCTTCCTCTGAACACTTAGGCTTATTAACATTCCTCGACTCTAATGGGGTCATTTAAAACGCGCAACGAAGCGCAACAACAAGGGACTCGGACTGTCATCTGCTTGTGAGAAACGCCATGACATAATGATTTACGCCACTCCACAAGTATCCTCTAAGTCCAGCTGTTAGCACATTTCGAGTGAACAATTATGACATCAAAAATGTTTCAGTCTTTTGGGTCAGATTTGGCTTTTTTTTTTTTTGCCGACATCCAATTTCTGCAGGAACAAGTAAAAAGTGTTTCTTGAAACTGTCTTGCAACATTTTATTTGGTTGACTCAACAGCAATGCAACATATTCCTGGGATTTATTGCAACACCTCTGAACAATATGAAACTGATGGCGAACCAAAGCTGCAGCGCGCTGAATTATGATCATGCCACATCGTGCTGCATTTGTGCGGATGCTTCAGTTTTCAACACCACCGAGGGCGGAGAACTGGTGGCTACATCTGCAGTTAGTTAGTTGCCTCCTAGTCATGGCAATATTTGTGCTAAATCGCCATGTGATTGTGAAATTTGTTAAACACAAAGTCTGCAGTTCTCGTCTCAATCATCCAGCGTCTTTCAGGTCTGCACTCCAGCTTCTTCACCCCTGTTTTTTCTCTCGGGGTTCAATTTCTTTTCACCGGGACTTTGACCAATTCTTTTCTTGATGGCTTAAAACCAAAATAACATGGTTACAGTCACAGCTGACTCCACCGATTAGCAGAGAGTGAATTAGAGTAACTTGTATCACGAGCTTTATCGAGTGCCACGTTGCGCAACAGAACCAGGTACGTCTAATCTGAGATCAAATGTGGCTTTGCAAAAGGTTGGAAAGAAGCAATCTCAACCAGGAAAGCCTGGTGCAACTAAAGACGAGATATAGAAATGAGGAACCAATTTATAACACACTAATGAGTAAGTAACAAGCCTTTAAAAGTGTTTTCACAAGTTAATGCAGCAGCAGGCAGTCAGGGATGTTTGGTTTCAGTGTAAATGCACTGAATATATGGAGCAATTTATGGTTTCAGTCAATAAAGGCAAGAGTCCCTATTACAGCAGCAGCTGTTGTGCTCCCTCTTGCTTATTTTTGCACGTTAATTAGAGCATTTTATGTCCTTAGCTATTTCAGAACTTAATTAAATTAAATTAGGGAATTAGCCTGGTGAGACAAAACGCTATGCCTCAGCAATTTTTGCACAGATCCCCTTCAGTTTCTCAAAAATAAATCATTTCACAAGATTATAAAACAATAACAGAGCAACATGAATAATTAGGACCATCAGAACTGTTGTTCCTTGCCATTAATTTATTACAGATTCAATATATTTTCTACAAGAAGAAAAAACTAACTCCTGAAACAGTCTTACTCAATGTCAGTTTTTTTTAGATTTTCAGTAAAGTTTTGTTATTGATTGGTATCAATAGTTCCAAGAAATTTGTAAGTTTGGAAATTTCAAAGAAATACCTTTTAGAGTACATTAATCTATTAACGCCGTCTCTTCAGTGGATTTCAGGACATTTATTTGGAGTTTAATACCAACTTCTTGCACTTTGCAACTATGGGGTAGACTTAAAATGCTATTTTATTTTGCTGTAATATGTGATGTGACAATAAAGTGAAAAAATAGAGCCACACACACACAAAAAAAGTTTTTTCACAATAAAACAAATAGGTTACATTAGAGCACCTTGAACTTTAGTCAGGCAACTCTGGTCCTAAGCATTATGCGATAATTGCATTCAATCTTCTTTTTTAAGTAAATGCTCTGTTTTACAAAAATTATTGGGTCACCTTTCAGATAATTAAATCCCGGTGTTCCAATCACTTCCAAGGCCACCAGTGTATAAAATTACATGATCTGGGATACTGAGGCACATGGTGCACCGAGGTCACCAGCTTTCTGCAGAGTTAACAGCTTCAGACCTCCGAACTTCATGTGGCCTTCTCCTTGTGGTGCCAGATTGTATTACAAGGTTAATATCTGAAGGCTTTACTAATCAGATAGTCACGTCACGTTGCGTTTTTGTTTTAATGCTTCTGAACTTTCACCGAATGAACCGGCCTGAGCTGCACACCCAGGGCTAACTGTCCTGGAGATGTTGTTTTCTGCAGCTGCAAGGGAGCCAGACTGTCTCTCATATGTTTATGATTCTTTTTTTTTTTCTTGGTATAAAAGCAGCTCGTCGACTCTGAAACTACTTTTACTCTGACCCGTTCGCAGGTTTTGTAAGCGCTCACCCGAATAAGTAATTTCCACCTCAACAATGCTTGCAGTAGTTTTTTTTGTATTAACAACATTCAGTTTTTGTGAGATTTTATCATCCTGCAGTTTGCTTTTGTGCGAATTCACTTGCCAGACCTGGGCTTGTTGGCAGTTTTGAATGTCCTCCAATTGCCACATGTTTGAAGGGCTGATTTAAATTTTTTTTGAGGCCTCCTTAAATCCCTAATTAGACCCATAAACTCCTGGAACCTTTCTGGAGGCCTCAGTAATCTCTTATAATCTCACCATGTTGTTGACTCTCTCCTACTTTGACGGTTTCTATAATTAATTGCTTTATTAAAATTTACAGAAGAATTTAAAGGTCTTTTGGTAACACTTTATTTTAAGGGGTGTGCATAAGACTGATATGACACCTTCATAAATATGACATAACATCTGTAATGAACATGAATTTGTCTTTATGAATGTTTATGACTGTTGTCATATCATTCAGTAAATAATGACACTTTAATGCAAAGTTGGCACTTTTAATGCAACTTTTAAAGCATCTTTGCATTAAAAGTGTTATTATTTACCAAATGACACTTCATGACAACAGTCAAACATTCATAAAGACTCGTTCACGTTCATGACAGATGTTATGTAATGTTTGTGATGGTGTCTTGTCAGTCTTCAAATAAAGTGTAACTGCTGGACTTTTTAAGTATTGTTAAAAAAAAGCATTGTACTATATTTAATGTGCTCCATGAGGAAATTATTATAATAACAAGGAGATTCAGATATCCAGAGTTGCATGTTGATTTTGACTGAACAGTGAAGTAAAGATGATCAAACATGAAGCTCACCATTTCCCCTCGCTGTTCTCAAACTGCTGGACAGTGTAGCCAAACATGTCGTCCAGAGGACCGCTGAAGGACAAACTATTCTTCTGGTCCACGTTGAAGGACAACACGCATGTCAGCAGCACTGCAAGGACAAAAACAACAACAAAAAAGGAAGTCAAAAGGTCAGATGTAATAGGACCGTTTACAGCTGAAGGACATAATTAGTTATTTTAGTGTACTGCAGAGCTCTCTAGTGAGTTTATACTAAATAAACTGACTGAAATCTAAGAGGAGACGTGCACATGAGGGTTTTTTTGTTGTTTTTTTCCCCTTTCAGACAGTCATAAACATTCACAGGACACGTCTCTAAATCACTAAAGATGTGACTCGGAAATGAAAAATAAACCGAGATAACTATGTTGGAGAAATTCTAAATTCAAAATGTCAAATGCTGCCGTCATTCAGACACGGCAGCAAAGAAATTTTGAGACAAGAGCCACACAGATAAACCCAACACACACACACACACACACACACACACACACACACACATTCAGGCTTATGGACACATTCAATCATTCTGGAGGAGTTTGGAGGAATTTCATACACCAGAGCGAAGCACATTGGTCAGAGTTCAGGCGGACGTGCAGGACAATGACTTCTTCTCTGCTCTCCACTGTGTCTGGCTCCGTCTGAACATATCACAGAGACGCTATATTAATCCCTCCACGTTTCTTTGGGCCTCTGCTACAATGACACTCTTTATGCTTACTGTGCCAGTGAATTCCTCCAGCATAATCGATTTAATTCTGAGACTTGTGAAGAAGCAGCACGATGCGGAAGAACAAGAGGATCACAAGCAGAACACGGACCACATACATGGAGACACAAACACAAGCAGCTGTTTGTTTTTTGATGGGATCCTTTTGTTCATGCGTTTGACCCAAAAGCTGCAGAGAAGTATGATGTAATGTCTGGACCGGTGTAATTATAGATCTTTCAGCAGCTTGAAGCGTGATGATGGCGGCCGTTTGGTCAGTTGATTCGTTGCTCTCTGAACAAAATTAGCAAAAACTCTAAAAAGAAAATGAACCTTGTTTAAGAAAACAACACATTAAGGTTCATCCTGGCCACAGGGTCCAGAATGGAGACCCATCTGTGTTTCTCTCTCTCAAGCACATTCTGTTGGAGCCCAAGGTGTTCCCAGACAAAAGTGAAACATGGCGGAAAACCTCCAAAAGCAACCTCAGTTTACAAATTCACTCTCGAATACAACCCTCTCTGTTGGGCACCGATGGCTGTGGTTGAAAAACACCAACAAACCCAAGTTATCTGCAGAAAACAAAGACCCTGAGCTTCATACACGCGTCGGATCGCAGTTTAACAACAGTTGTATTTTACACTCCTGAGCTTTTTTGCCAAAACGGCAATATGCTCGTTTTAATAACGGCACCATATCTTAAAACTTTGCCCTAACTGTAAAATATGATTTGACATTTTTATCTTTATGTGAATTTAAAGGCTGTCACTTTGTTGCCATCACACAGAAGATGTGGGACAATAAAGGATCATTCTGTTCTATTTGTCTATTAGGTATGATTATTATTGAGCTAACATGAATTATCCTCATCAGCAAGGAAGTCCTGAGGCTGTAGTTTGTTTTCAATGTGGTGAAACTTGGCTCATGTTAATGCTTCAGATAAAACTGCCAGTCTTCATTCATTTGAATATTTATTATTTCCTATCATCTTTGTAATAGTGAGGGAAAAACAAACAGAAAAGTTAGAAAAAATTTCAGATACTATGCTACCTTCTCCGTTCCCAGTTTGAAGGAATCTCTGCCAGAATGAATTATCTCCAGTTTCCATTCTCCATCCTCTCTGTTCTTCCTCTGTGACTCTCTCCCAGAGATCCATTTCCTGTCCCTATTAACTTAATTACAGAGATCCCCTAAACTCTAAAGGCACACATCCATATACACATGGATAGTGCAAGATACACAGTTAATTCAGCTGATTTAAAATGGCTCCAGGCCAGTCAGGTCTTTTTTTTTTTAAATTTAGAGCGCTGAGCTCAAGTGCACATCACAGTTGAACTGTCCTGAAAAGTAAATTACAGAAAAATGTCCTCTGTCCCCTGGCACACTTTAGGTGCCTGTCGTTTTCATTTTGTTGTCCTTGGTGCCACCTCACTATGTCCAATTAAATTAAAACCGGTTTTGGTTGAGAGCAATTCCAAACTCTGCCCAAGAAATCAACAAGGGAGCTTTTCTGTTTGAAGACGGAAATTGTCTCAGAATTTGGCTAAGAACATGAAGAGCCAACAATACGGTGGTAGCCCAAGGAGGAGCTTTTGCTATTTAAATTGAGCAATTTCGTAGAAAATATAATTCAACCCTCAATTCCTGAGAAAATGTCTGATGTGCACTAAAAATAATTAGGTCAAAGTTACGTCATGTCAAAAAGAAACTCTAAATTTTTACCCTTGACGGCAGGGTCTGGTTCTGAGATGCAAGGCTACACAAACTGAAGCACTTTGTTTCAACCCAAAAAGGCTGAAAAACTCTGCTTTGTTGAGAATATGAGCTCAGTTTCGATTGCACCACAGGAGAGCATGAAGCAGCTACACAGAGCATCTAAAGCTCAACATGATGACAACAGAAAAGAGAAAATATTTTAAGCTGCTTGTCACCTTCAGCATATGTGTGAAAGTGTGAGTAACTGAAGGTAGTGTGAGGCGCTTTGGGTGAAATAGCAACACAGATACGGTCTTTAGCTTACATGAGTGGGAGTTATGTCAGATTGCTGTGCTTGCATTAAAATATGCTATAAAAGAGCAACTCACTCTGCAACTCAGACAGGAGATGTGCATTAAAATGCCTTGTCCACACCAACATGGCCTTTCTGCTCGTCTTGCACTAATTATAGAAAAGAAAGTAGTAATTCTGAAGTCGCTACAGGGAAGATTGTTCTTTTTAAGTTTTGTAAAATGTGTTTAAATATTGATTAGGCCTCCAAGATCATTATAAACAATGACAAACAGGCCAAATTTGTATATGCTCACCGTCACTTTCTGTGCTAGTGACCACAAGAGCTGAGATAGCTTTTATTGTTTTGTTTTTCTACATCAACTTTTCATTATGCTCACTGTCAGCTGATCTTCCACTGTGAAGATTGGCTGAAAGGAAATGAGAAATGGTTTCAGGGAAAACTCAGGTTCCAATTGTTTTCGGAGAATATTTTGCCCAGAACTGCTTTAGCCGCACTCTGGATGTTTTATTATTATTTTTGAATTATATTTTATTTTCAATTTGTTATCATCTTCTGGATATTTCAACATCGTTGATTAGAACCCCTCACACAATGTAACACGTTTGACTGATTGATTAATTGACTGAATTATTGTGGTGACTTTAGAACATTTAACTAAACATCACTGTTCTCGCCGTGTGTAAATTAAGTATCAGTTACAAACAGTTGCACTGAAAAACCAGTCAATTGATCCACCAGCCTGAAGAGGCAGAAACATTAGTGTAACATTTCTGTCGTAAACATAATTCAAAGCGTTTATCTAGAAGTCAATTTATTGCTGCCAAAACATTAGGAACTCATAGCAAGTATTGAGGTTAAAGGCGTTTAAGGAGCCAGAACACTAATCTTTGCTTCGTTTATTTGACTTAAAGTCTTGTTCTTCGTCAGCAGAAAAACAAAAGCGTAACAAGGGTCCTGCTTTAAGCCAAGCTCCTTCTACATGAAGGTGTTTGGAAGGTTTCAACAAAAACATCTTGTTCTACAGACCACCCCGTGTCTACAGCCAAAGGTAACTCCACTTAAGCTCTAAACAGTGTTGTTGTTCTTTACAAGCTTCACAGACATGGTCACGTGGTCAGAACTGGTCAGCACCTGTTACACTTCCCACCAGCCATAAATGTTGCCCAGCTCTGCACCTGTAGGCTTCAAAGCCTGAGTCAGCTACAGTAAAATAAAAACACAGCTAAACTGGCACCTGCTCATTTGTAGCGCATCTAACCAGCTATAAACAGCTTTTACAGCTTACCAAATCAGCACCTTTGGAAAACAGAGTCATTAAGGACCTGAAACTCATCCTGAATGAGCCGTGGGTGGGAAGGTGTGAGTAACATGATCTAACACAGCAAAGTGGTTTGTAATTAAAAGGGGGGAATTATCTACACTGGCTCACAAACAGAACGACGTTCAAGGAAGAAGCAAGACTGACTGAACATTTTGGACGCACTGAGAAGGAGTAAGGTCAGAAGGGGTTTGGGTGGGACCTGGAACTTCTCTGCACCATCTGCTGGCATTTAACAACAGACGTCCTGGCAGGAGACAGACATCTGGCATGACCAGGGGCAGCTTCGAGCCATGAAACTTATGAAACTGAAATATGTTCCAGATTTCCTCCTTTGTTCTTTTATCTTTATTGGTCCTCCCCTGGTTATCTTTGTTCTCATCCAACTGCTTCTCCTGTGCACAGTTTCCTTATGTTCTTTTGTTGCTTTTTTCTTTCAGCGATTATAATAATACTTTCTGGTGTAAATCGTTTTGGGAATAATTATGCCGGGTTTCAGAGGGGTTTGATCTCCTCATATTGACTTCATTTTCTCCTACGGACGTCAGCTCAGACTCTGCATCCTGGCAAATTGACGGCGCGTGGGTGTGCAGTGGACACCAGGGGTTATGAATGTGGGTGTGTTCATGTCTTTGTATGCACTCGTGAACAGGGGGCTGAATTCTTCAGAGAAAATGTCTCCAAGCAGAGGAGGACAGAATAAATAACCCAAGCTGACAATGTGAGTGGAAACAGCAGCAGCAGCAGCTCTGTAAAGTTCTCCATGCTCCTGCACAGCAGAAAACCATTACAGGAGACAAAATGCTGGTGCTGCTTGTGTTTTTACACAGTAGGCATCCAGGAACAACACTGCATCACTCAGTCCTCAACCTTCAATCTCTGCCCTTTTCACAGAGCTTGTTAAGTCTGACATTTACTAGCCGTCACGTTTCCACAATTCTGCGTTAAGCACTGATACAAACAGAGGCACTGTTCCTTTTAACCAATGGAGGAGTTGGTTTAAAGGGCAAAGTGAAGGGCTGACTGCACATGCCAATATTACACCAATAATTTAGAACGAAATAGTTACTGGGTATTGAGGTATACTAAGGTTTTAAAAAGCCAAAGGTAATACATTTTAAACCAATTTCCTAAGGTTTGAAGTTCTCAGAGAAAGCGTAAGGTGGTCTCACTTTCCTCGGTCTGCATGGAGCACAAAGCAAGGCTGTGCTGCCCCTCTCCTACATGTTGCTGTGCCAGTCAGGTAGCTGAAGGATGACTCCTATCCTACACCTTTTCATTGCTTAAAGAAAAAAAAATCTGTTTCAGCTGTTTGAAAAGTATAATAATAAGTGCAAAAGTGCAAATGTGCAATATTCTGATATTCAATACATGATGCCTTTCCACTCCCCTCCCCGAGTTTTGTTGTTGCTGTTGTTGATAGAGCACTTTGAAATACGTTAGCATAACAAAAAGCAAAGGACGAAGAAGAAATCTACACACAACTGTGATCAAGTCAGAGTAAGTCGTGTCTGCTTTAAACAAAAATGGCAATATTGAAATGATAGATTTGTACGGTCTACATTTTTTAGCATTAAAATCATATGTTTTATTTTGTCAAATTTAGAATAAATCTAAATTGAAAGACTGTTTTTTTTTTATTTGGTCAAATGTTGGCTCTCCATCCCAAAAATACCCAGTGAAGGCATCAGATACTTTTTAGACCTTGATCGTCTGTGTAGACAGCAAACTGTTACTGAGGTATTTATTTCAGCTTGGGCTAAAATCACAGGTGGCCCTCCAGTCAGTTTTCTGGCACGGCTAGAGTCATTAGCATCAACCTCCTCAGGCTGTTTCCTCTCCTCCATCCAATCATTAATCCATTTGTCCCTCCCTCTGTCCCCCAACATCATTCATCATCATTCATTCACTTTTTCCTTCTTTCCATTCATCTTTGCTCTTCCCTCCTCACCATCCATCTCATCATCTCCCATGTTTGTGTCCCTTCCTATATTAATTGAACATGCCTGCCGGTGTCAGGTTACACTCTGTGAAACTTCCAGATGTACTCTCTGGGGCTCTGTTTTCTCACTGGTGCAGAAAACATGCGGCCCAACAAGATTACATCATCCTCCCCCCGATGGCTGTCAAAGCTTTCATCCCTGCAAGAATCTCTTCCTCCAATAACGAAGGAGTGCCTGGAAATCTCCTAACCAGACACACCGTACATACTGTGGGCTGAATCTGCTGAGCAAAACAGAGCTGAAGCTGATGGAGCGGCTGGACGAAAGTGCACTTCAGGGTTGCGTCAAGCTAAAAATACACACTGACAGACTCATGTCTCATGAGGAAAATGCGAGAGGAAATCAGCCTGGAATCATCAGCTCTTGCAATATTACTGAAGTGTATTATTGTTTCCTTTAAAAAAAACAAAAATTACAACAATCTATTTGGATTGTGCGGCTCAGTTTATTTGTGTTTTATTAAAGGTATTTTCAGTAATAAAGCTGCACTGAAGCTCTCACTTCCTACACTACAGGGGTTTTGAACTGACCACTAATGACACTTGAATTTTCATCAGCACAGACAGAAAGGGGTCCTGCTTCCTGTCTGATATTTTGGTTAAAAGCAGGAAAATCAAGAATGAGTGATGTCTGTTTCATTTGTTATATCAACTTTGTTACACACATTTCCTGGTCTTGTTAGCAGCTCAGTGAAATTACTGTAACATGATTGTTTTGTAAGATCTTAACACTGGAAAAAGAAAGGAATATTTGGGGAATTTTATAATTTTTTTACTTTTTTTGGTAGAACAAAGAAAAACAACCCTATTCGTATTGTACTTACTTAGTACTTCATTCGTTCATTCTTGTAAGCTAGCACTAAGAAGCTAGCTTACAAAAAAGTTGAACAGACAGAAGGGTATACTCTCCATAGCACAGTTCAGGACAAAAAGGAAACAAGTAATTCTGCTTATTTATCCATTAATTTGATCATTCAGCCCTTGTTACACACCATAGGGGTCACTGCTGTCACAGTCTGCAGAACACCAGTAATGCTCAGCTGTGTAACAGCAAGGAACAAACACCAACCAGAAGGATTTTATGTCGCACCATTAATGCTGGAAATATGCAGTCCTCACCGAGTCTGTGATCTGTTGGTTAATATGTTAATCGGCATCTATCCAGAAGGGAGGAGAGTCATTCCTTTTTCTGGATTTGTTTCTTTTTCGTGTCCTTTCTGTTGCATGACAGGAGCAAAATCAAAGATTTTAACCATCATATGCCAACGGGGCAACTTTAAATGAGCTAAGAACATGTTTTATAAGTAAAGTTAAGTCAGTCTAGCCCATATCATTTTGGGACTCCCATGTGTTGAATGTCCAAATTGTGAAGGTTAGTCATGTGGTTGCTTGATTACTAAAACATGACGGAACACATGAAATCTAGACTATATTCCCCTGTAAAAGCGCAACTTGCAATCTAAAACTTAAGTATTGCTCGCACTGTGCATGAATATTTAGGACCGTTACCCTAAATCAAATCTAACATAAAGTGCTCTTCTTTGGGGCAGACAAGTGTGGGATGTTTTATTTTATTTTGTGTCAGTTGTCTCCTTTGATTTCTGTTAGATCAATTGAATCATCTCTCTGTTATACTCCAGCTTTAATGTTAACCTTGAGAACTTGGTTTAAAGAAGGAAATGTCATGTATTTACGTTAAAAGGGATGGGGATTTTTTTATTACAGCAAATGTGTTTTAGAAAAATTAATCTCTTCATAATTAGTTAAAAATAAAAAACATTTTTGTTTATTTTAGGTGATATGTTAGTTGTGATATGTTGTGCATCACATTCGTGCATAAATATTTATAGTCTTAGTCAATAACAGATATATTTTTTAGAATTTACACCAGTCTCAGCAGAAGCAACTTTTTAATCTTTTTACAGAGGGCTACAAAATGAAGATACAGAAAAGCTTCACATTGCTTCTAAGAAAAGACTGTGTTGAAACAGAAAATTGAAATAGAAAACTATCTAAATATAAAAGAAGAAATTGTTCATTTGCACTTCTCCATCTTTCAGTCACCTTATATTTTACCAGTGCTATATCTTAAAAATACATCCTGTTATAGCAGCTTTAAAAGGTCTGAATTAAATTGTTAGCATTTTTTCAGCAATATTAATGCTATTTCATATAAAAGTATTATGGATGAGTAAATTATAAGAGCCATGGCACAGTGTGAGCTGTTAGAATGGGGGAGGGAAGCCAGCATGAGTCATTTAAAAATATTTTTGTACGAACTTGGCATGATTAATGGTGATAATAGCAGAGAAAATGAAATATAAAGTTCCTAAATAACTGGTGATAAGCAGACGTGAGTACAGTCAACATGTTTATGAACAACCTTTATGTTCTCTGGTTCAGGAACATGCTCTGGTTCCTCTGTGGATCAAGTACATTTGCTCTAGAAAGACCATGACTGACTAAAAGTTTTATGTTTTTTTTTAAATATTAACAAAAGGCTTTTTATTAGCATTAGAATGCAAACTAATAATTCCATATCCTGAATTTCTTTGCCCTATGTTCCCGTCCATATAAAACTACAGTAAGACAAAAACTAATTTCAAGATTTGTAGTTTTTTTTAAACCCTGTTCAGATTAACATTCGACAATAACGATGTAATTGCAAATAAACCTTTATGAATAACTTCAGTCATCCACATAAAACAAGTCAATGCCATGCTTTCAGAGTATGCAACTGGGATTTTGGTATCAAAAGGCCGTGGCGTGCAACTCAGCATTACCCTGTTTTTGCAACTCTTATAATTTGTCTTATGGTATTTATGCTACAAATATTTTTGAAAACTTCCCTGTTTACAGAATTGCTATAATTTGTGTATGATGTCATGAAGACTAGTTTTAAAATATTCTTCTCATCTCCTTCAGATGAACTAAACTTTTACCATCAGCTGGTCTTCCATCAGAGTGAAACCTCACCTAAAGTTACACATTTAAAAAGAAAACAAACATTTAAAATGATGTTTTGAAGGTGACCACCATAAACAGCATAGTGTTAGCCTGTGGTTGGAGGAGTTAAGGTGTACGCAGTACTCCCAGCAGACGCCGAATCCCCCCGGTTCAATGCCAGTTTGATGGATGGCTCCGGACCACTGCTGGCATGGCAGTGAAAAATGAAGGGGTGGAGGGTGAGATAGGCCTGGTGCACAGATGCAGAGCTGATCTGGCTGCAGAAAGTCTCACAAGCACATATATATAGGATCTAAGGCTATCAACACCTACCAGGTACTGAAAACCCCCATGGGAATAAAGTATGCGTGCAAAGTCTGTGGAAAAAGAAACACAAAAAAAAAACACCACTTGTGTGTTTATTCTGGCAAAAGGGGATAAGGTCCTAGTTTGGACATGCAAGAGAAAACAGAAAAGGAAATTACTTCAGACGTGAACCCTGTTCAACAAAGAAAAAAAAAACTCCCACAGACTGCATCGCTCCCCACAACACACAACAATTAGCATCAATGCTGGGAAACAAGACGAGTTTATCAACAGACCGAAACCCTCATTCTTCGTAAAAATGTATGTACCAATACTTGTTAGTGAGAATTTGGAAAAAACCCCAAGGAAGAGGCTGCAGAGATCAGAAAACCTCCCACGCTCTCTTTTGGCTTTAAACAGAAGCGGTGGTGTGGCGTTTTTCTCTTTAATTTCTTCACATCCACGGTTTTGATAACACTGAAGATACAGAAATCTCCTCCCACCACAAAGTTCTTCATAACGGACCTCCTCTGTGGCTCGCCATCGTCTCGCCCACAGCAGCAATTTTCCCGACCCAGAACCTTCTGTTCTCCCTTTGCCTCTGTGTGTCTCCTGCACACCCCGACTCTCCTGCACCCTGCATACCTCCTCTTTGCTCCTGATTCCTAACAACAACAACTGTGCAGTGGCAAAGGTCTTGTGACCGAGGAATAACTCAGCGCTAACGCTTTGTATGCTGGCATGACTGGACAGATAGGCACCGATTCCTGGAAATAACAGATTCCCTCTGCTGCTCGGATTCTGAAAGTTCGTAACGCAGTTTCTTTCATCCTACAGTTGAACGTTTTGAAGATTTATTTCTTTATGGATGTGCCAATGTGGGAACAATTAATCCAGTGCTCACAAGGGTTAAGAGGATGCTGCTGAACTTGTTGAATTTGTAACACCCGGAGGACAAGTGATGATTGGTGCTGAGGCGTGAAAACACACGCACATCCTTACGTGTTCAGTGTGTTGGTGTGCAGTGTGTGTTGGTGTGCAGTGTGTGTTGGTGTTCAGTGTGTGTTGGTGTTCAGTGTGTGTTGGTGTTCAGTGTGTGTTGGTGTGCACATGCATGTGTCCGGCTTGGCCCCATTTGCAGGCCAAGACCTTTGCAAGATGAGACAAAAGTGTCACGCTGCATCATCACGGGTGTTTTCCTCATGTATCCCAGATATCAGTCACTTTAGTCGTAAGTGTTGGTTCCTGTAGGGATTTAAAGGGAAGCTGCTTATGGGAAGCTCAGCCTTCAAAACATTTTATTTGAGAGAATTTAAATAAAATCAATAACTTTCTCACCCCCTTAGTATGATCAGAAGCAAAACAGTTGAACGTGACATATCAGGCTTTAAAGAATATAACTGAGAAAAAGTATGTATCTTTCTGCTAAAACTGGCCTCTGCAGATGGATTCACATTCAAACTTGAAACATGACAGAAGCATAAAGAAAATAAAAAGTCTATTTTGATGAAGGGTTTATGTCTAAGAACTTCAGAAAAACGTCATGTGAGCCTCACTGCATCCATCTTGAAAACTACTTTCTGAAGCAACTTTATTATTTGTGAGAAAGTAGATCCCCCTAAGGGTAATGAATGGTTGTGGTTATATAATTAAGAGATGTATTTGACCTACGGATCAGGTGGTTATCAGTCGTGTTTGTGCCTTAGTTGAGCCAAAAACATGGTTGCAATAGCTTCCCCCCATTAGAAGATAACCATCATTTGGAAACAGCTTTTGGTATTTACTCAGGTTATCTCAGTCTGACATAAAAATTGATCTGAAACTGTGAAGTGTGACAAAATGCAAGAACAGAAGAAGTCTCTACAGAAAGAAGCAGACGATTTTAGCTAAAAACAAACTAGATATAGCGAGGATGCTGACAAGATCATGAAATCAGGTGGAAAAGAACAATGGAAACATCAACTATTCATCCTATTGAACATGTGAACATAATGATTCAATTTTTGAAAGATTGAACAGAAACACACTGAGAGTTTAATGTTTTATTTATATTAAGGTCCAGATTTATTTGTTTAATATTTATTCATAACTTCCATGTGCAACACAATAAAATGCTTAACTTATGAAGGACCAGAACTGACATAATAAGAAATAAAAGAATACATGTATATATAAAAGAATAAATATATATTTCTGATAAGAAATAAAAGAATAAATATATTTTTGGAGGACCAAAACGGACATAATAAGAAATAAACTAATAAATATATAAATATAATAATTAATATATAAATAAAGAAATAAATAAATGCATAAATATATATTTTGATAAGAAATAATAGCAGAAATATACATTTAGTTTTTCCTTTTCCTTACACGAGTTTCCGTTAAGTAATGTATACATTTTCTTTTTCATTTCCCCTAAACATGCATTTTGTCAAGAAAAATAGACATTTTGCTTCGTCTTTTTTTGCTTCTCCCTTTTCTGCTTGCTGCATTTCTTCTTGGTCTTTTTCCGTTTGCAGTGTTTCTGCAGCGTCAATATGTTAATGAGGAGAGCTGTCCAGCTGTCCAGCTCCTCTACTATTGGCTAATAGAGCTTTGGAACCAACGTCACTGCGTGAGACGTTGTTGGGCGTTTAGCTCGCTCAGTGTTTTCTTTACAGGCCTCAGACTAAAACAAACTTTATCCCGGTGGTTTAATGTGTAATAAACTGCAGTGACGTTAGTTGTGAGTTGGATATTATAAATGTCCGCCGAGAAAGCAGCGTTTAGCTCTAGGTTGATCCGATTTCTGAACGCTAATGTCGGCCAGCCGTTCTCTAGCTCCCTCCTCAGAGCTTGGAGGTTCACTTAGGGACTGTCAACAAATTTCCGAACTGAACACTCCTGTCAACAAATGTTAATAGATGCCTTGCATTATGACCAAATGATCCAAAAAAAGTGGTAATTAATGCTTCTACGTGACACACACTACCCTCTATTAAAATGTCAGAGACAGTCACGCACGTGGTAGCTGCGCTGTGACGTGAAATTGGCCAATGAAACGCGGCCCCTGTACAGCTCTCCTTATTAACATATTGATGCAGCAGAAATACAGCAAACGGAAAAAGACCAAGCAGAAATACAACGAGCGGAAATGCAGCAAGCAGAAAAGGGAGAAGCAAAAAAGACGAAACAAAATATCTATTTTTCTTGACAAAATGCATGTTTAGGAGAAATGAAAAAGAAAATATATGTATATTACTTGACGGAAACTCATGTGTAAGGAAAAGGAAAAACTAAATATATTTATTCTTTTATTTCTTATCAAAATGTATGCTTTTATTTATTCCTTTATTTATATATTTATTCTTTAATTTATATATTATTTTATTTCTTATGTCAGTTTTGGTCCTTCAAATATATATTTATACTTTTATTTCTTATCAAAATATATATTCATTCTTTTATTTATACATTTATTTTAAATAAAAGAATAAATGTATTCTTTTACACATAAAAGAATACATTTCTTTTAAATGCATTTAAAAGAAATACATATACAAGAATATTTATTCTTATAAAAGAATAAATATTCCCTTATTTATATATTTATACTTTTATTTTTTGTTATGTCAGTTTTGGTCCTCCATACTTAACCACTTTTATTGTTTTCAGGGATTTAAGAGGGCTGAAGTTTAGGCAGTTGAAGCAAGACTATCAACAGGACCATCTCACACAGAGATGAAAAGGACAAACTAACATGCATGACAAAACTCAAAAACTAAATTAAAGAAGAAATATGTCTGCAGGAGGTAGAAACAAGAGTTTTTTTTTTAAAAAAAGAGGTTGCAGGTTTTTTCTGTAGATAGTTACCAGTAGTAAATCGGTTTAAAACCAATAAATGGACGGTAACATCTAACTACTCCACTCTGGTACTCAATTCCTGACTTTGTAAGTGTAAATTACGCTAAACTAGCAAAGTGTCAGAATCGTCACGTTTCCTCAAACAACAAGCAAAAGTTCAGTGATGGAAATAAATATTGAGAAGCGGCTTAGCGGTTTAACCACATACCTCTTGACACATCCCTCACTCTGCTCAAACCTCCTGTCTCCATTTCCTTTATTCTGTGTACATTCTAACAAAGCCATTTAAGACTGATTTTAAAAACATAATGCCTTAGCTCTCCATTTTGTCTCGTGATAAATAATGTTAACTGTTGACTAGTGCCTGGAAAACAATCATGAAAGCACATCATGCGTCAACCTTAACTTACTGTGAGGACGGCTTACTTAACACAGGTGGTTTTATGCAGGCCACAAGCTGTGCAGACCGCAGGGTTGGTGACATCGTCACATATGCACCTTTGCAGCCCTTTTTCAAGCAGCGGAGTATGAAACTGAGTCATGTAGGTGGGCTTTGTGGGTTTTGAAGGCTTTGGGGTAAATTGGTTTGAATCTTCCTGAGACCAACAGTGCATCAAGTGAATATATGCTCCTCTTTTTTTCCACAGAGGGCATCTGTACGCCAAATTAGCCCTTTTCCAGCGTTGTTCAACTCAACGTGCACCCGTGCTCCACAATCAGCTCATTATCAGAAGGGTTTTCATGTGATTCTGCCTTGATAAGTATCACTTAGAACAACTTACAACGCTGACTGGCCTTTGAACAGAAAGAAAACATGCAAATTGTTTTATTCTTTGTGTGCATCTTGAATTATTCTGCAACCTTTTCCTGAGTTTTAAGTATGAAAAGGCTATTTCTTTTTTTAAAAAACAATACTTTTAGAAATTGCGCTTTGTAACCTAAGAATGAATTAAACATGTTTAAGTTCATACACATCTAGGCTTCATCGGGAGGAGTGGAGGTGAAATTTAAAGCTTCTACAAAATAAAAGCAAGCAGCATGAGCAAAACTGTCAACCAATTTATTTAGCTGCAGATCTGAAAACAAACGCCAGAGAAACATCTTTCCACCGCTAAAAGTTTGCCATTTCTCTTAAATATTTAGATGTACATACATAACTTCAAAAATAATTTATTTCTTCACAGCAACTGGATTTTCACAATGTTGGCAGCTGTGGTTGCTTCATCTACGACTTGTGGTCGTGGTGCACAAAGGGGACAGAAGCTGTCACAAAGTTGACAAGTGTCAACCATGAGGTAAGTGTAAACCGCTCCATTTCTGTGGAAAGGTTGCATCGCTTTCAAATAGAAAGTCACACTAAGACAGCAGTGCGAGGTGGAAAAAAGTCTGCAAAGTCTGCTGAGAAAATCTCTTTTTGCAAAGATTTCACCAAAGATTTTTGTTGTTGTTGTTTTGTTTTCTCAAGCCCACACAAGATTTCTTCACCCTGGTTGTTAGTTGGTTTTGCTGCCACACAATAGAACATTGTGTCTGTTAAAAAAGTGTTGAGTCAAAGAAAGATGTGATCATATTTTTTATGCATTTACATGCTGCATGGATTAATTACACCAGCTGCAGACACCTCAAGTAATTCATCAGAAGCCAGGAGAGGAAGCTGTAAAAATAAATAAATTAAAAATTAAACCTGTCACATCTTTTGAATGTCAACAGTTGAAAGAAAATGATAGATGGAAAAAAAAGCAAAGAGAAGATCTATACAAGAAAAAAAAAACAGCTCTAATCGGATGAGCTTCAGAGTCAAACACACCAAATGCCATAAGTGCTGAACACACCACCGCCTCCATAAGACAATACAATGAACAAGACAGTGGCACTATTATGCTGTGGGGATTCTTTTCTTCACCAGGGACAGGAAGGAAGCTGGTTTGACTTGAGTGAGGTGAAACGGTTCAGTCAAAGTCCGGACTAAAATCCAAAGGTTGATGTTCGCAAGACATTCTCCAACAAATCTGAAACGTCCCGCCATAAAGACTTAATTGCAGCAAAACTTTCTGCTGTGGCGTTCTGAATACACACTGTTCTGAGTTTCATTTGTAAAACCTTTTGAGTTTAATAATCCCCATGCTTCATTTTTAACTATATGCTACATTGCATTAAGTCTAACACACAAAATCTCATTGGAATATACTGAAATACGTAGTTCTAAAGTAACATGAAAAAATTCTAAAGTGATTGAATACTTTCCAAAGGCAGCGTGTAGCGCTATTCAGACTTGTTTTTTCTCAGTAGTTACCTATGACGTGTATATCACTGCCTGTTGAATTCCTCACTGATAGCCAGCTGAATGCTTCCTCTCCTCCAAGAATGCAGAGATAAGACAAGCTTTAAATATGAGCGAACCCTGTATTAAATATGCACATGATCTCAAAATAAATGCAAAAAAAAAAAGAAGTGGTAGTTTGAGCTTTTAGAGATTTTAATAAATGCCATTGTGCAGTTTCTTTTAAAGATAATGAATTAAATAAACTGGAAGAGTTGGGCAAGTTGACACTGCATGACCTGATTACTCATTCTGCCAGAGAATCTCTGTCGGCTGATGCCAACAGACAGATTAGTGCAGAGCAACCCGGCAGGAGAGCTGACTCAAATGAAAGATACGGTCACCGCCAAGAGAAGGGAGATGGTGGTGGAGGGGGTGGGGGAGTATGACTAAAAAGACCTACTGCTAATGACTGAGATGGCTGAGTCCACAAAACGTCTCGCCAAGTTCATAAATCTAATCTAAAGCTTTAACGTCTGGAGAACTCCGTCTCCGGACCGCGCAGCTTTCAGCGAAATGACCGTCCTCTCTGACCCTCTGCTGCAGCAGACATGCAGTGTTGGGATATATATGTGGAAAAAGACAAATTCCCAGATTCAAGATGTGAGAAACTGCGAGGGGGGGAAAAAAGCATTCCGATCCTCAAGAGAATTTAGTGTTTTCTAAATTTGGATGAGCTCAACGAACCTCTCACCTTTTCTCTCCATGTTTGAACCAAACAAGCTGTGACAGAAGCAAAAGTTTAACATCTGGCAAGCTAAACTGGAAAACACCTCGGTAGATCTTTTACAGGTGTAGGAGCACAAGCTACAGTCGTATACATTAAATACATATACGATATTTGTTCGTCAGATTAAAGTCTCTTTTGAACATCATTTTTAAAAACAGACATTAAACATATTGTACTTTTCATTACGCCTAGAGTTCTGCATTAAAACATTTATTTTTGTTCTCTATGTGGTCTTTCAAGCATCCTTTGGCTGTTTCTTTCACCCCAAAGATAAGCATCCCATTATGTGTAATCTCTGTGATAGAGGCAGTTTGCCGAAATAGATTCGGCTTTCACACGGTCAGGTCACACGAAAGTATTTTTCACCATGTTAAAGCAAATTTTAAAACCATAAACGGTTTACGACTCTGGCTTCTGATGTATGAAAACCTGAGACGTCAGTATGACGTGAACCCAGACAGTTTCTACCGCCGTGTGAACCACATGAGTTCACGAGTTCAAGAGCTCACACTGTTCTTGAACTGCAGGACCGTGGCTGATAGGACATGAGACACTGCTGAGATTATGTACCATTAGGATCTACTTGCCACGTAATAATGCTCCTTTTGGCTTTATTTAGATGTCTAGGACTTGCCATCTCAAACTCTTGCAGGAGTTGTACTGTGGATATGATCCAATCGCTTTCAATTGGTCTATTCTGCATTAGTTGGATCATATATTCTCAGGTTCAGTCTTTACATTTCACACGCAAGTTTCACGTAGTAAAAAATGCTCAAAGAATCCAGCTCGCACTTCTTTCAACAGTTTGTTAGATTCAACTGAGCGGATCAGGTGTGAAACTCAAGCGTTCATCATCTACCCAAACATGGAAACGAGCCTGCTGAGAACAGCTGCATCAAGCAACCAGCAGCAGTCTGAAAACCGGGACACCCATATGCATCAGGGAAGTTAAATGTGTGAACTGAATGCATCGTGTTCACTGTGCATAGAGTTCACCCAGTTCTAACTAGTTAGAGCTTCAAAAGTTACTAACACAGAATGAAATGTGAAAAGCAGAAATACTCGCATGACAAGCCTGTTCATGCTCAGAAGTGACAAAAAAAAAATCAAGCTTTTTGGCCATATAGTGACAAGGAGAAGACTTGAAGGTGTCAACCAGGAAAACTACATACCAACCGTGAAGCACGATGGTGGCAGCATTATGCTTGTAGAAACTTTCAAAGGTTATTTTGTCCCATAATGATTGGGGAAGTATGTTTCTATTCAAGCGCTGCATGTATGATTTTGACTCTTTTTCAATCAGGAAAAACAGACACCATTCCGTAAAAAAATGCTTAAAGTATTAAAGACTCAAATCCGCGATACGTTCTTGTTGACAATTATAGTCGACGAACTAACAAAAATGAAAAGTAAAATGTTTTCTTCTAACACGATAAAGAAGCAAACTTCTCCAACAATATTAGAAAAAGCATGGCTTGAAAAATAAGAAGCATTCAAGAGAGTGTGAAAAATTATCAGCGCTCCGTCCTTCCATCTGAAACATGGCTCAAAAATTAATATCATTCAACAATGGCCTCCGAATTTTACCCTTAGACGCCAAAAAAAGAGGAACTGGTTTGTTCATCTACTCAAGAGAAGTGTTAGTTTTAAATAACTTCAAAATATTAAAAAAGTAACTCAGTTAATTCACAGATGAATAGAGAAAAAAAGGTGGCAGGTGTGACTGTTTAACATCAGTATAAACGTGAAAATAATGGTTCTCTCTGTGATCACAAACTGATTCCTTCACAGTCACAGACACACACTTCTATCCATTTATCCCTAACTCAATTCTCTAATGACCATCACAAGCCAGTATCACATGAAAGCAAAGGAATCTGAGAATTAAAGAGACAGTCCTTATTTGCTTTGTTGCTCTCTCTTTTCTCTCCTCTCAAAACAGGAACTCTACATTTAGTTTTAAACACTTGAAAATGAGCCTTTATAACTGCTGCAGCTCTAAGACTGGGTATAGAATAGAATAGAATAGAAGTACTTTATTCATCCCAGCCGGGAAATTACTGTGCAGTAGCAGCATACACAAACAC
>CAEGAF010011410.1:0-24675 GCA_903067075.1 Micropoecilia bifurca
ACTTAAGTACATTTTTGACTGTGTATTTGTACTTTTACTTAAGTACACCTTTTGAGTACTTTCTCCACCACTGATTTACAATGAGTAATAACTGCTATTTAACACTTAAATGCTGTTATTATTAAACTTACCTTTTATTATATCCTTAAGATTATGAGAATGTGGGAATTTTTCAGCTTGGATCCCAAGACAAAATCACATCGGAAGTAAGGATCCCCAGCTTTGAGTTATGGCGGCCGTTCTCTGACGTCACTGTGAAAAGGGTCTATGCGGCTTGGATATAACGAGTAACGCGACACTTTTGTAGAAATGTAGTGAAGTAGAAAGTACAGATACTTACTGTAAAATGTAGTGGAGTAAAAGTAGAAAGTACCCATTATTAAATCTACTTAAGTAAAGTACAGATACACGGAAATTGTACTTAAGTACAGTAACGAAATACTTGTACTTCGTTACTTCCCACCACTGTATATTTGTTTGTTTGCACTTGAGGTAAAAGTGTGATGACCAGTACTGGTTCAATAGTACATGGTTAATGGTTCCAACTGGTTTACTGGAGACTCTCAGCAATTACTTTCAAATTATCCCCAGATTCATGAATGTCAACAACTGCTTCTCATCTCTTCTTGAATTTCTTTAGAATTTCTTTTAGGTTATAAAAGAAATTATAAAGTTTTGGTTTTAGTGATCATTTGGTTGCTGTCAGACCCATTTTTGAATGATTTCCTAATTTTGGAGTTCTGGTGGTAATGAGGCCTGGTTGTTTAAATATTTTTTAGTGAACCATAAAGATAACTTATTTCATTGGTTAAAACTAGAAATAGAAATATCAAAATATAAGGTATGCATTTGTCCCACAGTGGAGAGGTTCAGGTGTCACACGAGCACATTAAGGTAAGTGGAAACATGGCTCTTAACACAAAGTAAAAAAAAAAAAAATCACCAGACAGTTTCTGAAGATGAGAACATGGAAATCATGATTGGTTTCTCATAAGGTCAACTTGGTTTGGATAGATTTTATCACTCAGATATGAAATCAAAACATTTGCTGAGGTTCTCTCTGTCAGATCTGAAACCAGTAAGTGTGACGAAAAGCAAAAACAGGTGAAATCTTTTGGTAAGAGAAGGCTTCGCTTTAGATCTGTTTCTCTTTCATTTGGCGCTCTCGTTGCGCCGTGACCCCATCTCAAGGTAACAGTGGAGTCAGCCACTCACCCCCTCCTTCAGTCCCTGTACCGGCGACCCAGATTTGGATTCTGTACCAAGAAGACAAGCTGAGTTTTTGTCGTGCCTGACCTATAAAACTAGGGAAGCCTGATAAATTCTTCACAAATAGGAAGAAAGCAGTAGCCTCCTATGAGCCTGTCTAACATGCAGTCCTGGGACTTGAGTTGTGCTTGTAGTCATTGAATATTTAGAGCTTTAACACACCAAGTGGGGCATGCCGCCTTATTATTCACTTTATTTGTTGTCGAGTTAAAAAGTGGATCTGTTTACAATGCTGCTAATATACTCTGGCAGCTGCTGAGCTGCATTTTTTTTACCCCTACAATAGAAACAACTACAGTGATGGTTGAGCTGCATTGCAGAAAACTTGCCTACACAAAGCAGAATGAAAACATTATCCTTCTCTGAATTTTCTCCACAAATTCTGAGCATTTTCTCCTCTAAAGGACAGCACAGATAGCTTCTACTGAATGCTTGCCGAGGGATATTTTTTGTTCTGATTTATCTTAGAGCCGCCATATGGTGGAGGTCTCAGCAAAGGTGCACTATGGTGATGATTAAGTTAGTCAGCATGGGGTCCTGGCTGAGACAGAAAGTTCGGACTGCTGCGTATCTCTTCGGGAGGAACACGGAACGTCTGCTCATCAATCTTTAAGCCAACCAAAAGCAAACTGATTTTTTTTCTTCCCAAAAAGATGAGTAGGAGGGAAGGATACCACTGCTAATGTCATCATCCTTCCAGACGTTATTTTCCATAGCAGAAATCTCATCCAAATGGAAACCAGATCAACCGCTATTTCCCTGAGAATCTTTCCTGCCAGACTCAAGTGGGAGATTTTCACTCACTACACTTTGTAGATCATATTGGTTGGCTCTGACTCTTGTGTAAATACATATTTGTATGTGACTCATGGATCACATATGATAGTCAACATCGAAATGAACTGGAAAATATATTGTTTGTCACATTAACAAAATGACAAAATCCCAATCTGATAACTGATTAAATTATGCTCTGCATAATAACACACACCATGGTCTGTATTAATATTCTGATTGTATAGAATCTAACCTTTTGAAAAGTAATATTCCTTTCTGCAGATATAGCTGAACTGAAGTATCCAAAGACCATCTTCAATCTTTTATCTGAAACAGTTTTGCTGCTCGGCTGAGTTAGGCTATGTTTGTCTGTTGTTGCTAATTCATCCCACACTTTAATTTAGTTTTAATTAGCAATGGGTGAAAAAAATCTTACAGAAACATATTTCCTGCTGCTTCATGAGCTTGGCATTTTGTTTGGAATGAAAAAAAAAACAATAATGTATTTCCAGTGCAATTTTGTGAAATATATCTACCGGTATTTCGATATGGCTGAAAAACCTCATCATCCACTTTTTTATTAAAACATTTGCTGTTTTTATTAGCTTGTTTCCATTAAGCAAATGTACTTTTGTAATTTAATTTTGTTCTTTTTCATGGTGAATGGAAACAATCAGTGGGTCAGGGGTGTTTTTTTCCCACTGTGACACCAGTCACTTAAGAACTGAACCTTGACCTGATACCTGGGACTGAAACCAGAACCTGTTTACTTTACAGACATATTTCCACAAATACAAAGACAGGCTCAATTGTGTTGTGAGAAGACAGTAAATGTTTCATTACTGTTTAAAACATTTGCTTTCTAAAAATGGAGATCTAATATTTACATTTAAAAGTGTAAATAATCATTTTGTCATAACTAGATGGACAGACGTCAGCACTCCACCAACAAACTGTTTCAAAACTATCTTTCTCCTGCTAGAATTCTCCGTGCTGCAGCTCATTGTTCTAAGTGTCTAACCTTAAAGCTCCTCAAATTTCTCCCTGGTGAAGAAACTTTGGCTGCTTATTTATTTTATTCAACTTTTTAACCAGCAGATCAGACTCTTGAGTCCTAACATCTCTTTTTATGAGCATTCCTTGGCCAAGTCAGCAGGCAGTTTAAACAGCAATAGCTGCAACATGCATATAAACACATCAATACTTTTATACATCGCAGGAGACCAACAATAAAACTGTAAATTCATAAAACTATAACCAATGCAATGCTATTATAAAGTCAAAGCAACAGGTATCAGCAGCAGAAATACAACATGTTTTTTAGTGCGATATGTTTATGTGTTTATTTGAGATTTAAATTACTGACGTTTACTGAAAAACAGGAACAGACGAGATGCAAAGGTCTTGTAAAGCTTCGGACTGCCAATAGTGATTTCAGATGATTATTTCTCCAAAATTATAGAAGAATAGTCAAAAAATGTTCTATCATGACTGCTATTATTTCAAAGTTGATAGTGTTTACAGAGCTGACATTTTAATATACGTTTGTTCTCCAGATTGAAAAACATCCTTTCCACTAATGGGTCAGTATTAAGTAGAACCAATTTTTTTAGAGCTTTGCCGTGTGTTATAATGTTAGTTCCTCATTAAAAACTTACCTGGATTGTTGCTTTGGTTCTTTATTGCATGTTTGAGAAATCACTGAATCTCCATGGCAACCATTCATCTGCATAAAATGCCTGAGTGGATCTAACTCTGCCTTCCTAGTGTAGCTCCTCCTCTGAGCTGCAGTTCCCAAGCTTCCCCCTCACAGAGCAACAACCCATACTGCACCTCCTTCACTCTGCTCCTTCAGACTAGCTAGCAGCATTTAGCAAGCACCTGGTGGAACTGCTGAGTTCATTATAGGAGCTACTTCTCAGTGTAGCACTGATTAAAACATTGTTAAATGGTTCAAAGAGGAGCCATGTGTTGATGACTTCTTGAAGGTTGAGTTACAGAAAGTGTTTTTAAAGAGACATCGACCCAATGTCAAGGTCCTAAATTATAAACTAATATTTCTTTTTAATCATATTTCATCTGTAGCTTTTTTTTTTCAAAACTGAAGTTAACATAGTTACTTAACTGTGCTATAAAATGGCACCGTGTGCCTCAAAAACACTTAATACTTCCCCTTTAATTATAAAATCTACTATATTTCATTTCTGATTGATTTGTACCCTAGATGCATTGTGTGTTAGGAAAGTTGTTAAGGTTTGGATGGAAAACAGAGACGTGTCTGATCGCTGCACCTATTTGCCTTAATCCACTTTAAAACCATAAAATCCATTTACTTTCCTGACAGATCCAATTCCTCTGGAAACGGAGCCTAGCTGAAACATTCCCAGCCCTCCTCTGTGTGGGGTATGAAACTGTAAGTGTTTGCCCAGAATTCAATCACAACAGGGCTGTTTAGATCAGTGGCAGCAGATTCATGTGTGCCAGCAGGTTTTCCCCCCGCTAAAATTCTCTTCAAATCCAACTGTGAGGTGCACTACAGGCTCTGCGGCTGTTTACTAAGCTAACTATGAAACAAAACCAAGTGAGGGAGCAACAAAGCAGTAGTCAGACTGCATCAAGTCTGTGTCTCCGGTGCCAGCAACCAGCTGCATTAGCATACTGCCAGGGCCACGGGGCGCCTATGAAGGAAGTCCAAGCAGAGGGATCAGCTCAGTGTTTCTCAGGGACACACTCACATTCTCACAATAATATTGTTCTTCCTCACATTATGAAGCTGCTGATGGCAGACAGGAGAGAGAAAATAGATCTAATCAAAATATCCTCTTGGGTTGGACGTTTCTTCTCTTTATCTGTTTCAGGGCGGCACAGTTTTACCAGAGACAGACAGAGTCTCTTAGCGCATATATCATGCCTCGTTCCCCCTGGGCTGGTTTAGCACTGCAGTCCATGTGGAGAGCAGCCAGCCTTGAAGAAGTGGAGAAGCCAACCGTCGTCCCAGAGCTAAAACCTGAGCAGCAACTCAAAGCAATTTTCTGGCTGTTTAATCCTTCGTTTGTGATGCCTGGGCTCTGACTGCTTTTGTTCTTGTGTGTGTTGCTCAGTCTAGGAGAGAAAAAGTTCTGGTTCATGTTGTAAGGGCTTGTTACCTCAGCCGACTTTATACTTCTTTGGAAATGCTGACATTACGACAACAAACGTTGTCATTTCATTGAGATTTTTATACAACAGACCAGCAAGGAACAATTTATGACTATGACTTACAGAATTATGTTTTTTATTCTAAAACGTGGTTTGTATGTGCATTCAACCCCTGTACTTAGTCACCCCTAATTAAAGGAACATTTCAAAGCCACCTAACTTGTAAATAGAGTCTGTGTGTTGGTTGGTCTCTGTTTTAGCCTGGTCATTTCCGTCCTGGCCTGTTGCGCTCGATTCAAATCTGGCTTTAGACAATCTAGGATTTTCCAATTGACTTGGATTCTCTCTGGTAGAATTTCCACTGGGCCAATCAGCGATCAGAAAGTGGAGTCGTAAATGATTAAGTTGATTTTCTGAGCAGCTGCACAGTGGCGCAGTTGGTAGAGCTGTGCAAGAAGGTTCTGGGTTCAATTCCCGGCCCTGGTCTTTCTGCATGGAGTTTGCATGTTCTCCTTGTGCATCTCTGGGTACTCCGGTTTCCTCCCACAGTCCAAAAACATGACTGTTAGGTTAATTGGTCTGTCTAAATTGTCCCTAGGTGTGTGTGCATGGTTGTTTGTCCTCTGTGTTGCCCTGACACAGACTGGTGACCTGTCCAGGGTGACTTCGCCTCTCGCCCAGAATGTTAGCTGGAGACACCAGCAACTTCCGACCCCACTAAGGGACAAGGGTGTTAGAAAATGGATGGATGATTTTCTGAGCTGTTTTCCAATTGTCTCTAGTTTTAGCATGGTCAGCGTGTTCGCCACACTTCCAAACATTGAATTAGCAGTAATAGCTGCCTTGTTCGGATCAGCACTTTTTGTTTCCCAGAGGAGGATGATTGTTTACAGTGCAGGCAATTTCCATTAAGCATCATAGCGTCGAACTGGCACAACCAAATGTTGTGATTGGGTAAAATTTAAAACCTCAACAAACTCCATTACTCCAGGAAGCAATCGTTTCTCGGTAGCAGAGAATCCAGACCCTCTGGATGAAGCAAGTGTAGAACAGGGCTACTCTTAGCAACCTCTGTATTAATCCATCTTTTCTCTTTAGAGAACATTAGAGAACAAGCAGCATCATGACGCAGCAGTTACAAAGTTTAGAGTCGGATTAGTTTATTTATTTGGATCCCTATTTGCCATTGCTGCAACAATGGCTACAGTTCCTGGAGTCTACACGTTGCTAAATTTGGACAACCCTGGAAGAGGCTCACCTTTGCATATTAAAGGTAATTTGCTAAGATCACTGTTTATGTGAGCCTTTTGCATCATTAAAAATAAAGGGCCAGTCTGGGTCTTTTCAGTGACTATAGCTCAAAACTAGATTATCTAGGCTAGCTAGTCTTTTGTTCATCAAACTCATCTGATCAACATATGTCTCAGACTAGATGAACTCAAGTGAACTAAAACCGAAGGTCTGAGACACTTTTAAGATTTTTTCCTTTTTTTTTAAAATTTTGAAACCTTGTTTACCATGACAACAATTATTCCTTATCATGTGTTTTTCTGTCACACTAATTATCGGTTAAAACATATTGCAGTTTGTGAACCTAACATGTCAAAATGTGAAGACACTGCCCACTTCTTCTTGCCTGCATATTCATGGAGAGGGGGAAGATGGAGGAACATGGGGGTTGGGTAGAGAGGAGGCTGAAGCTGTGAGGTTCTTCAAGCTGCATTAATCACATGAGACCAGAATGAAGTGGTCTCATGTGACAGATATATATATATAAATATATATATATATATAAATATATATCTATATATATATGACAGCATGGTGTCATGAAAATCAAATCCAATCTTCTCTACTTCAGGCTTAAAATGAACAATGCCTAGTATACACAGCCTACCTTCTGTCTGCTTAGGAAGACATTTTTAAGCTGGCTGCTGGCAGCAGCTGTTAACCTTTAGAGCTGCCAAGGCACACAGCAGTTTTATTGGAGGAAGAAAACGATCAGAGTCAGCGTCTCTGTAAGGTGGATAAAGAGCACAATTATGGAAACCAGGTTTTCTCAAGAAAAAAAATGAGGAGGAAACGGGTCTGCATGCTCAGTTCCTCTCCACGCTGTGGTCACATTTCTGATGAACCATTTATTATGTTTATGTCCAACTTTTCAATTATGAATCACACTATAGAGACAAGCGTCCTCCTAGCTGCTTTAGATGTTAACCTCTTTGCAAAGCTGAATTGGACATTTCTGAAAAAGAACAAGCAGATAGGAAAAAACACAGTGTAGTACATCACCTGCTTAAACAGACAGTATTTTGTCAATGATTTTAAACTTTATGTTATAATGTTTTCTCTCAGTGTTGCTTTTATTCTTTCATGGATGTTTGAGAAATCCTTTAATCTCCCATGGCAACCATTCAGCTGTGTATAACACCTGGGTGGACCTACAGGTCTCCCTTCAAGGAGCTGCAAGTTCTAAGCTTCAGAGCTGCAGCTCCTACCACTCAGCTCCTTCAGACTAGCCTGAATCAATTAGCAAACACCTGGTGGAACTGTTTGTCTTCTGAGCTCATTATATCAAATACTCAGTGCAATGTTGGTAAAAACGTTGTTAAACGGTTGACAGAGGAGCCATGTTGTGATGACGTCCAGAAGGCAGAGTCTCAGAAAGAGCAGGAGTTTTTAAAGAGAAAGAAGCCCAATTTCAAAGCTTTAAATTGCAAAGTCAAATTTCTTTTGTGTCATATTTGGTCTATAGAACATTTTTATAACAACAGACGTTAACATAGTTACTTCATTGTACTATTAAAATGGCACTATGTGGCTGGAAAACACATAATACTACCCCTTTAAGCCTCATCCCATTCATGCATGAAGTCCAGTAAAGATGTCTCCTGTAAAGCTATAATGACCATCATCTTGGCCTCACAGGCTAATAGAGGAACCCAGAAGCCTTGTGAAACGGTCCAGGAATGCTCAGCAGCCGGTGTGTGGCATTAACAAGCGCTTGTTGCCTTTACAGGAAGCCCACAGATGGTTTAACCACATGCCGACATTAATCTGCCAGTTTGGACTGTGGTTTGGACCTGAGAGAGCAGAAGAGGCTCGTTGCCTTGCAGGTGTTGCTGAGGCTATTTTTGTCCCAGCAACAATTCTGAACCTAGTCAGAAAAAAATAAGTCTTTGCATAGAGCTTCCAGGTAACATGCCACGACTGAAGTAATCGCTGCTCTCAGTCTTTGAAGGAATTGAGAAGAGAAAATCAGACTTTATCCACTAAATGTGTCTTTTCCACTGGGAGCAAGCTGGTCTCATGGGTCAGAGGCAGAAATGGGATCAGAGGTGTCAATTTGTCAGGGAGGACAGATGGAGGTTAATTGTTTTTAGTGTCTCACTCCAGCTGTTATCCCTGCTGAGGAATGTACATGTGTGATTGAGGGCAATGTTGTAAAAATTAATGATTAAAAACAAGCCAAAAAAAAAAAACATGCAACATAGTTTGTGTAAAATGTGTTTCACCAGGCAGGGTGTGTGCTTAAAGAAGAAATTTAAGTTACTTATCAGACACAGAGGTTCAGAGTGTTACATACATATGAATCCAGAATGATATTTGGCATTAATGTCCCTAGGTTAATAATAATAATAAAGTTTATTTGATAGGGACAGACACACATTTACATAGACAAACTGAATAAACAGCAGTCCCATGTTAGCATCATGGTGCAATAGCAACAGCTAATTCGCAGCACTTGTCCCTAGATGGGCTTTTCTAAAAATTAATTTGGACAAATCAATTTTCTAAATATGAAAAATAGAACATTGATTTTTAAATAAATAACTTTTTTATTACATGTTTTCTTTACATGTGTGAAGCAGTAGATTTAATGGAATTAGTTGGTTTTCTTCTATGGACCTTGGCTCGCATGATTCAAAAAGGTCCAATATGATTAAGGTTGTGAAACTCCAGAGGCTCCAAACTATTCTGCTTTATCCCCCCCTAAAGCATCTTTTTTATTTTGATTTCTTATTTAAAAACGACAAGAATAAAATGTTTCATCTCCTTACAAAGAGTGATATAATCTTACTGTGCTCTTTTCATATGTTATATAAATCCTGACAGCATACCCCTTCATGTGATTATCTAATACCCACTTTCTTGTATTTTCTTTTTATTTTTTTTAGAAAAAACTATTAAAAACATATTCTCCTAAAGCAGTTTTGATGTGTTTGGGGTCATTAGCCAGTTGGATGATGCTTGAGTCGCTTCATCTTTATTTCCTCTCGCACTCGACACCTTCTCAGTTCATGTTGATGCCAAACTGCGGTGTGGATAGGACCACTGGAGTTACAGCATTGTCTTGTTTTCTCATGGTTCCATCTGGCCCCTGGTCCACCATGTGGTCCATCATGTTTAATCTGAGGGTAACAGTTTGGGTAAAACTTTGACACGGTTATATAGTGACTATCAGCCAGTCGATGTTCCTGAACACTTCAGAAGTATTTTGGGACAATGAGAAGGAGCTAAAAGGCAACCTGAGGAGTATTTAAAATTTAGGGACCAACAAAATCACCAACAAATAAAACATGAGCAACCAAGAGTTGGTCTGAAAACTCACTGAAGTTGTATGTTTAAACTGACTTTTTTGAGCTTTACATTATAATGTTATTCCTTCATAAAAAGCATACCTGGAGTGTTGTTTTGATTCTTTCATGCATGTTTACGTTTCCATGGCAACCATTCAGCTGTGCAAAACACCTAGTTGGATCTAGCTCTGCCTTCGAAGCGCAGCTCTTCCTTTGAACTGCAGCTTCCAGGCTTCCACCTCACAGAGCAGCTCCCCCATTCAGCTCCTTCAGACTAGCCACTAGCAATTAGCAAACACCTGGTGGAACTGCTACTTCTCAGTACCACATTACTAAAAACATTGTTAAAAGAGTTAATAGAAAAGACATGTTGTGAAGATGTCCTGCTACAAGTTTCAGAAAGAGAAGGAGCTTCTGGAAGAGACAATTTTAAGGCATTAAATTACAAAGTCAAATCTCTTTTAAAACATCTTTGATATGTGCACAGTACATTTATAACAACTGAAGGTTAAATATTTACTTGGTTGTGCTATAAAATGGCGCTATGTGCCTAGAAAAAAACACAATGCTGCCCCTTGAATAGTCATTCTACCATAAAATTGAATGATTCAAATCCATCTTTAAAACCCTAAATTAAAGACATTCATTGCCATCATGAGCTGCTGCAATGTTATCTGCTTGCTAAAAGTAATGTCTCCATGTGTTTGTCTTGTTTTTCTACAGATCTAAAAGCAGTGCACAACCACCCTGTACACTCATCTGCTACCTTCTCTGAAGCTGCAGTCTACGGGTGTCACCATGGGGACGAATGGTTTCCTCTTGAGCTGCTTCACCACCGCTGTACTAATCCAACTCTCCACCACTGGCTTGGTCAAGACGATCATCCGCCACCGGAGGGAGACCCTGATGCCCAAGAAAACCCAAGAGAACCTGACTCTCCCCCATCCCGACCAGCCTGTGGTGTTCAACCACGTCTACAACATCAACGTCCCCTCCACCTCCCTCTGCTCTGTGGACCTCGACTCGCCTGGAGGGAGCAGTGTCAAGCACAAGAGCACCTCGATGGACATGCAGAGCACCGAACACATGGAGCACACGGTCGACGGAGACAACCAGATCGTTTTCACTCACCGTATCAACATCCCCAAACAAGCCTGTGGCTGTGACAACCAGCTGCCGGACATCAAAGACATCCTGAACAGACTGGAGATGTTGGAGTCTGAGCTGTCTAGTCTGAGGGAGCAGTGCAGCAGTGGAGCCAGCTGTTGTGGAGCTCAGGCTACAGGTACGTCTGCAGCTTTCTACAATAATACACAAAGCAAGATCAAATATTGCCATTAAGATTTTAAGTGATAGAGCAACAACACCACCCACTCCACCTGACTGCCCACGAACATGACCCCCTGTCTGTCCCTCTCCACTGTCTATTATGTTTGATGAAATCCCTATAACTGAGGACAATAAAGCGCCAACAATCAGAATAATCAAAAGAAAAGAATCTGCCAAATACTTCTGCACCACTGGCTCTGAATGAAATACTTGTGCGCTTCAGTTCAATCTGGACCAGCAAATGATTGAGCTTATTCACAGGTAGATAATCTGTGAATAAGGGAACATTGCTCTGATACTTTCTGACAGCTCAGGTACACTTGTGTCTCTCAGTCTTTGCTTTGTGTTAGCAAGGTAAGTTTGTTTCTGTAACGTATATCAGCGACAAAACAATTCAAGGTTCTTCACAAGATGAAAACATAAAAAAACAAACAAGCAAGAAACATGACATCATCCAACAATGTTCCACTAGTATACTGTTCCATAACAGTATACAGGACCACCTGCTAGCTACACCAGTGGGTTGTGCAGGTGACACACGATTTATTGTATTTTGTGCATTGCAAGAACTGTTTTGATTGCTGGAGCTGTCTGACCAGCTTTATAGTTGCCACCAATTTGTGTTGGTGTCATTGCAGAGTATGGGGATTGCTCCAAACATGATGCCTTAACGTCATACCACAGAGTTCAATCTCTGTCTCATTAAACCAGAGAATGCTCCCGATGGTCTGAGATCATTCCAGTGCCATTGCTAAACTCCAGATTCGCTGCCATGATCCTTTTATTAAGGAGTGGCCTTCATCTGGTCCCACTACCAAACAGATTGTATGCTGATTGGTGGATTGCTGCAGATGATTTTCCTTCTGGAAGGTTATCCTCTCTCCTCAGATGAATCCTGCAGCTTTAACAGAGTGACCATCAGGTTCTTGGTCTCTTCTCCCGTGATAACTCAGTTCAAACAGCCGGTCGGCTCTTGGAAGAGTCCTGCTGGTTCCAACCTTCTTCCATTGACCAATGTTGGAGGTCTTAGTGTTTGCATTGTAATGTTTCTGGATCATTCCTCAGATTTATGCCTCAATACAGTCCTGCCTCTGAGGTCTAGAGACAGTTCCTTTGATTTAGTTCTTACTGTTTGACTTTTGACTGTTTGACTTTACATGGACAGGTGTATGACATTCCAAACCAAGTCCAATCAACTAAATTTGCCGCTGACAGACTCTAGTTGAGCTCTAGAAACATCTGAAGGATGATCAGTGATGATGCCTCAATATTGCACTTTGTCAACAAACACTGTGAATACTAGTGAAAATGTCATTGTTTTTGTTTATTTTTAATACATTCTCAAAACAATTCCATATTTCATAAAGCGGTATTTGTGAGAAAAGTCATTCATTTAATACAAAGAAATAAGACTGTTGCATAACAACATGTGGAAAAGTGAAGTGTTGTGATACTTTGATAGCACTGCTGCACTGTATGCACTACCTTTTGTTGGACACATAAAGAAAAATGTCAGGCACTGTAGGTGGACAGCAATAAAATTTATTTTATGTCCTAAAACGCTTCCCTAACCTAACCAATGAAGGTCCAGTAGGAAAGAAAATGACGTAAAAGGAAGAGATACAAAAACAGCAACTGCAAGTCCAAACCAGATAACCATTATTACAGGTGATGTATCTTCTCCTAAGGGAGTCATCTGAATTTGTATCCTGACATTAATGTGGATATCTGTAGAATTTGCTGTTGGCTTAATTATAGGTGCAGCCAACAGTTGGCAGAGAAAAGCCAACAGCTGGCAGGAAGCATCTGTAGAGGACAGATTGCATTAAAATTAATGGGAAATATCAGCATGAAACAAAGTGGAAATTACAATGTTTTCTAAGTTTGTACTTTGTTTTCTTTGTTTATGCATAATCAGAGGTGAAAGCAGGTGGGTGCGGTCGGTTGCTGTGTACCCGTAAAAGATTTAGCTGGGATACACAGAACCTGCAAGAGAGGGAAGCAGCTGTCTGCTGTAAAAAATTATTGGGTCCACTGTGCAGCCGTGAGTGATTCGTTTTTCAAGAACAATCTAAAACACGATTTAATCAATTAATAAATCTTTTTTTTTTTTTTACCTCCATTTCATATTGTTTGTTGTTATTGTATTGTGCTTTGTTAGAGCAGCGGTGCAATACCTCAATCGCAGAAGGTTTTGAGTCGATCTCGGCATTAGGTGAAAAACTGAACGCCGTCAGGAGGCTGAGACCAGCACATCCTCTGGCTCCTTCATAATATCAACAAAACGTGTTCACATTAATGATCCAACAAAAATGATAATAAAAAATAATAATAATAATTATTATTATTAACAAATAAAAAATGAATGATTCTATCATTCATCTATTATCTAATATGCACAAAGTATTTTTGTATTGTGTGAGGAAGCCGGAGTGAATCCTCTCATGCACATGCATAACATGCAAACCCCATGCATAAAGAACCCAGACCGGGATTCAAACCCAAGACTTTACTCTTTAACAACAAAAAACATCTATGACATTTACAACCAGTGTGTGTAACTTGGGAAAACAGAAGGTTATTCATTTAAGCAAGAATTTAGGAGATTTGAATCGGACCTTTGTTTTAAGACTCTTGTTCCTTGGCTGGTCTTTGATTACAGTCGTCCCAGAGCAGGTTTCAGCAAAGGCTATTGGTAAACTCACCACAGCAAGCTGTCATGTTTGAACAACTGACGTAGTTGAATAGCTTTGAAATAAACTTCCTTTTTACTCGTCTTGTTTTCCATTAGGAGAGGTGTCTACAAAGCCATTCTGTAACGGACGTGGAAACTGGAGCACGGAGACCTGCAGCTGCTCCTGCGAACCCGGATGGAAGGGCCCCAACTGCACGGAGCCGGAGTGCCCCAATGATTGCCAGGACCAGGGTCGATGTGTGGATGGGAGATGTGAATGCTTTGAGGGTTTCGGCGGGGATGACTGTGGTGTTGAGCTCTGCCTGCTGGACTGTGGCGACTACGGCCACTGTGTTGAAGGGTCCTGTCTTTGTGAAGAAGGCTTCATTGGTGAAGACTGTTCTCAGACTAACTGCCTTAACAACTGCCTGGGTCGTGGGCGCTGTGTTGATGACGAATGCGTTTGTGATGAGCCGTATACGGGCTTTGACTGCTCTGAGCTCATTTGTCCTAACGACTGCTTCGACCGAGGACGCTGCATCAATGGAACCTGCGAATGTGAAGAGGGGTTCACTGGAGATGACTGTGGGGAGCTCAACTGTCCCGAAAACTGCAGCAAACATGGCAAGTGTGTTAATGGCCAATGTAAGTGTGAGATAAACTACAGTGGAGAGGACTGCTCAAAGCTCCTCTGTCCCCAAAACTGCAATGAGAGAGGGCATTGCTTTAATGGGAAGTGCATATGTGATCCTGGCTTTGAAGGCGACGATTGCTCAGTCCTCTCATGCCTTGACAACTGCAGCAACAGGGGACAGTGCATTAACGGAGAATGCGTTTGTGACATAGGATACGAAGGGGAAGACTGCAGTGAGGTTTCCTGCCCCAACAACTGCCAAGAACAGGGCCGCTGTGTGGATGGGCAGTGCGTATGTGAGAAAGGCTATGCAGGTGAAGACTGCAGTATCAAGACATGTCCTAAAGAATGCCATGGAAGAGGGGATTGCGTAGATGGAAAGTGTGTATGTTTTGTGGGTTTTACGGGAAAAGACTGCAGCGAACTGACCTGCCCGAATGACTGCCTGGACCGAGGTCACTGTGTGGACGGCCAGTGTGTTTGTCACCAGGGTTTCACTGGTGAAGACTGCGGTGAGAAGACGTGCCCCAAGAACTGCCACAACAGAGGCCGCTGTGTAGACGGTCAGTGTGTTTGCCACCAGGGTTTCACAGGCGAAGACTGTCATGAGAAGACATGCCCTGAGAACTGCCACGACAGGGGGCGCTGTGTAGATGGCCAGTGCATTTGTGAGGAAGGGTTCACAGGCGAAGACTGCAGTGAGAAGAGGTGCCCGAAGAACTGCCATGACAGAGGCCGCTGTGTGGACGGCCAGTGCATTTGTCAGGAAGGGTTTACGGGCGAAGACTGCAGTGAGAAGACATGCCCGAATAACTGCCATGACAGAGGCCGCTGTGTGGACGGCCAGTGCGTTTGTCACCAGGGTTTTGTTGGTGAAGACTGCAGTGAGAAGACATGCCCTAAGAACTGCCTAGAGAGAGGTCACTGCAGAGACGGTGTCTGTGTGTGTTATGAAGGTTTCACGGGGCTGGACTGCTCTGCGCTGAGCTGTCCAGAAGACTGTCACCACCAGGGGCGCTGTGAAAACGGAGTGTGTGTCTGTGACGAAGGCTTCATTGGAGAGGACTGCTCTGAAGGTAAGCTAGACCATGGATGTGTAGCATTATTTTTTCAATAATAGGAAAAGACTGTCAAAAGGATAGAAAGGAGATTTTTTAAATATAATTAACACATATTAAGCATACATTTTTACTTGTATCTTTTTGTAGGTTAGTAATTCTCATCCTTAAAATCTGATTAGTAGAGTAAATTCCTCAACTGAGCAAATCCTCAGTTGATAGTTTTGGAATGAGCAGAGTTAGGTCTCAGCGTCTTCTGAATTTAGGGCCTGTTTTGGGTTCCACAGAAGAAAGTCACAAACAGCAACAATGTAACTTTAAGTTCTGGAGAAAGAAACCTTTTCTTTTCTAGTGGGATGGAGTTCATCATGCAACTAGTCCAAATACAGTAAGTCCTTTGCGTGTAAGAAAGGTTCTTGAGAATCATCCTCAGCATTTTATTTTGTTCAACAAATTATAAACAATTGATAAACAATTGTTCAGATCAGATTGACAAAAGAGTCTTTGCTGTTCTCTTTGCATTGCTGGCTCCACAAATAACTGTCCCAGTTAGTAGTTGTGATAAAATATATATAATAATATAATAACATGCAAGGCTCCTTGCAGTAAAATCAAGAAAACGATTCACACTTCCTCTTCTTTCTTAAGTGATATAAAAAAGGATATGTAGGGAAAAAAATAAAAATAAATAATAATAATAATAATAATAATAATAATAATAATAATAATAATAATAATAATAATAATAATAATAATAATAATAATCTCTCTTGGCAAAAAAATTGACTTGGTATCTTTTTTAGAAATGTGACAAAATATAGCTGTGATTCACAAAGAACTGTGTTTGTAGAAAAAAAATATATTAGAAGGAAAAATGCTACTTTGTTTATTGAAACATAAAACTGCAAATCAAGTGGATTTTTTTGTGCATTTTCTGTTTGATCTGTCTGTCAAATGAAACCACTAACTCCTTTGTGTGGCTTCTCACAGAGTGCACACAGCTTTCTTTTGTTCTGTGCAGTGCCATTGTGCAACCACTGTCATCTCAGTGGACTCCACACTGTTTGGATTAAATCCAATGTAATATCGTCGCTTGACTTACATTGGCAAATCAGAGCAGGAAAGTTTTCATTTGACTGCACAAGTTAATATGTCCAAGATCCAACATAAAGCATCCAGTTAAAATCTGTCTCAGTAATGAAGCTGTCAGCTCAGGACTTTGGAGATGATTTCCTCATATGACCAGCTATGCAGTAAATGTATGATTTCGTTTACATTGGCTTTGATTGACCAGTAATGGCTTTGCAGGATCATGTGGTGAAATGATAAAATGTGGTTCTGGAAAACAGCTTGGGATGATGGATCTGGAATGAGGGTGGAGGGAACAGTCTGTAGGTTTTTACCAGTCAACAGAGTGTCCACAATTCAGATAGAGTTATAAAAGCTTGAAATGTCCAGAATCCTCCACAATTATCAGATCTCCCGGTAAAAACATGTAAAAAGCCTTAACCCTTATGTTTACAAATGGGGTCCAACTGACCCCACACCCGTATCACTTATATCATTTGCCTCAGTCCTCGCACACACAAGGGTTAAAATAGAACAAGATCATGAACTGACATTGAGAATGAAATATAAAACCATTTATTTCTAATCTTCCTGCTTTCCTGGGTTAAAAATGTGACACAGATGTTCATTTCTGTACGTTACTCTTCAAAATAGGAAGGACAGAAGAGGTCATTCAGAAAAGAGGGATATGTTTTCTGAATAAAGTGTCTGAGTGTTTTCACAGAACCAGGTAACTTGCTGAAACCACCTGATGATGTATTAGCATGTTAAACCACTCTGCTTCAACAAAAACCTCAGCATTAAAATGCAATAAAAATGATAGCTAGTGTCATAATTTTTATCATTTAAAATGTTCTTTTCCACTAAAAAAGAAAAATAAATTTTTCTCCCCACAAATAGCAACAATTAGTAGCTATAGGTAATGATGTATTAAACATAGAAGTTTAGTCTCCGTCTCCATTACTGACTTTGAATGACAGTAGGAGGATGATGTAATTGAAACAGAGCGGTGACTGTGATTGGTTCCCGTTCTTGCGAGGAGCATAGTGTGTGGCCAATTGCATTTCAGTAAATAAAAACACCAACAGTGAACTACAAAGCTATGCAAACAGAAGGAATAACAGCAAGCTTTCTATAATTATAGTGGTGAGAAAAGCTCTAAGTTCCACCACCAAAAATAAATAAGCTAGTAAAGATACTCAGAAAATGTGCTTAAGTACAGACTTTGAGTAAGTCTACTTACTGTCCCTTACTGTCCACCACTGCTGATTGTCCATGTTTCTCCACAGTCTCACCACCTAAGGACCTCACGGTTGTGGAGGTGACTCCTGAGACGGTGGATTTATCCTGGGAGAATGAGATGCGAGTGACAGAGTACTTGATCACCTACGTGCCCACGGCCCCTGGTGGTCTGGAGCTCGACATGCAGGTGGCTGGGGACCAGAAGGAGGCCACCATTCGGGAGCTTGAGCCTGGTGTGGAGTACCTGATCAGTGTCTATGCTGTACTCAGCAACAAGAAGAGCGTTCCTGTCAGCGCTCGCGTGGCAACACGTAAGTGAAAGCTCCACCTGGCAGCTCCCAAAATGCACCTCAGAAGATACGGATGCGTTAAGAGTTTTTGTCATGTTCAGATCTCCCTGAACCCGAGGGTCTTAAGTTTAAGTCAGTTCGAGAGACGTCAGTGGAAGTGCAGTGGGACCCCCTGGATATCCCATTTGATGGCTGGAACCTCATCTTCAGAAACACAGTGAGTCTTCAAGCTCCCAATGAAAGGAACTTGCTGTGGTTTTGGTAATTACACACATTCTTTTCCAGCCGAAACCCGATATGGCCTGACCTGCTGTATAACCCCGACTTTAACCCCCACCTCCCATTAGAGCATGCTGCATACATTATGTTGAGAACCCGATGGAAAAGGATCTAGCCAAACCAGAGGGTGAAACACAGCAGTTAAAGTTATGAGCAAGGCCTGACAGATCCAATCATTGTACAAGCATTGGAGGCTGAGGACTTTCTGAGTGAAACTGTTCCAAAGGGAGCTACTGGGATCTGCACAAAGCCGCATTCAATTAGAGAAACTCCCTGCCTCCTTTCCAGTCCAAACACCACTAAGAACGTCTCTGTGTCTGTTTTTATACCCGTCTCTGCACACTTTATGCCAGAACTACTCTTTGAGGACTGATTTTTTTTTTCTTTCTTTTTTTTTCCGCTGTTGGCAGAAAGAGGAGGACGGTGAGATTCTCAACTCTCTGGGCCGGCCGGAGACCACCTTCGAGCAGTCGGGTCTGGGTCCAGGCCAGGAGTACGAGGTCAAACTGGAGGTGGTGAAGAACAAAAAGCGTGGGCCGCCTGCCTCGAAGAACATCGTCACAAGTGAGTTCACGCAGCCTTGCTGCACACCGATGCTGACTGGACATGACACAGTGGTCAACACATACTAAGTTCTTCAAATGCCTCCCACTTGAATGTATATTTTTTATCGATTTGTTCTGCATAAGAAACAGTGTTCAGGAGAGAAATATCTTTATTGGACGGAAAATCTCCTCCAGTGTGATAACAGTGTGGTCTCATTCACCAAGAAGTTCAGTGGTCATTCTATACACTGCAAAAACACAAAATCTAACCAACTATTTTTGGTTTAGTTTCTTGTGCAAATATCTTAGCTCAGTAGAAATTAGACAAAACTAACTTACAAGTAACTTTTCAGCAAAGAAATAGGAGCTTGTTTTAAGACAATAATTCCTTAATAATGGTGAAAAAGTATTTGTTCTATTGCCTGAATATTTCACTTATAACAAGACATTTTCCCCTCTGCCAGTGGAACTTTTTCATCGATATTAGGAAATATCTACTTAAAACAAGCCTCTATGTCTTGCTAAAAAGTTGTTTTTAAGTTAGTTTGTCTTATTTCAAGTGCACTAAGATATTTGCAGTAGAATAAAGGCCAAAATTACTTGGGGTTTAATTTTCTGTTTTTGCAGTGGAAAGATCCAGTCAAAGCTGGGTGGGACATACCAGCAATAACATGTTGCTGCATTTGCTGCAAAACGTGGTTCTACATAGAACTGACTGAAAACATATGCAGGCTACACTTTTGCAGATCTCCGTCTGTAAAAAGGTCGTCACATCCGATAAACTATAAAAGAGGAATCGGATATCCTCCCTGTTGTTTGTGAGTAAAAGTGATAAAAATTGTTTTTATCCCATCATAAGTTCAAGGAGTTTGAATTCTCTTGCAAGGCACAGTATCTCTTATGAAATCATCACCCGAACTATTCATTGCAACAATGAAACTACTTATGTTATTTAGAATTCACGACTGGTTCATCAGTCGTCTTGTTAGAAAATGTCTGTTCTGGTTACCACTTTGGAGCCTTTTTCTCCTTGGTGTTTTGTTTTTCCATCAGAGCTGTGCTGAGGCAGCTACTTGTAGTTTCCCCCTGGAGAGGGTCGTCACATCTGATAAAATATAAAACAGAAATCAGATATCCTCCCTGTTGTTTGTGAGTAATGTGTTTACCTTCAGGTAAGCCGGAACACAAAGAAAATATGAGATGAGATAAAGGTGACCGACCTGAGGAATCGTGTGTCTCTGACCAGCCTTCTGTTGAGCCTTATCACTTTTGATTCATGTCCATAATCAAGTGTTTTTTTGCTCCCTTCACCCGTATAGATGCAGGTCATAAAAACAAACTGATGGATTCTGGGTGACACAACTATGCACTCTACAACTCTGCAGAAATTGAAAGATTGATATCAAATAATTGTAAATTCAAGCCCTCACCGTGTATTCTATCAACCTGATAAAAAAAGACCAGAATAGGTCTTTGCTTCCCTTTCAACATTTGAACCCAGTGGAGTAAACACAAGGAGAAGGACGCTTTTCTTTCTTCTCACAGAGAGGTTTTATAAAATAAAAGATTTATTTAAGTTCAAACGTAATGGTCAAACCAAGCGTCCACCTTTTGATACAGGCTCATTAGTTTCTTTCCTGGCTCATCCATCTTGCAGTCAGTGAAAGCAGAGAAGTGTTCATGTCAGGCTTGACTGATTGGCTCATTAGAGATTTCTGCAAAGCTATGATTTACCAGAGGCGAAAAGGCTGATATGGATTTCCAGTCCCTGTTGACAAGTAATGACATACTTCCTCCACTTGTTTACTATATAAATCCTTAAATTTTAGGAAACTCAGAGCTGGAGATCAATACTATGACCTCTCTGTAAGAGAGCAAGAAAACAACCCCAACCTGAATATATTTATTTTTACTGATAAATAACGGTCAACTTGCAACACATTTATTATTTCTCCCCTTGTTCTCGTCGTACACAAGCGTATCCACAGCAGGATCTATGCAGATGCAGCACATTCCACAACATGGGATTAAATGAAAGCAGACTGGACTCTTTGAGGAAGCTAAAGTCCTTCAGTGTTTGCAGCATCTTCCGTAAATCTGTTGGGGCAGCAGCATCAGAGCCAGGGACCTAAAAAAGTTCAACCTGAAAATAAAATGGTTGTGGTGAGGGGATGACACTGAAACCTCTGGAGATGATGCTGCAAAGAAGGATTCTGTAGAACATCAAGAAAATGATCAATCGATCAATTCAATCAAGTTCATTTGTAAAGCGCATTTCAGCAATGAGGCAGTTCAAAGTGCTTTAGGTCACAAAAACACAGAAATGCACAATAAACAATTGAGACAACCAGTAAACATTAAATTATGTACAACCCTGAGCATCCTCTTCATGAGGACAGCAGAGTGATCCGATTTATTAGGATACTGTGTTTCTTAGCGGTTACAGTCCTCCATGGAGGAGGGATCTCCTTAATGCAGTGTATTAAGAAGTTAGAAATCAGTCTCTGTTCTCTGTGTGAAGCTCAGGTCTTCTTGGCAAGGGTTCACTCTATTGTTTTGGAAATCAGCGACCTTCCCCAACCTCTATGGCACAAGGTGGATTACTTTTAGAGATTAAGCTTTTGTCTGTATCATCAAAGTAAGAGTTGTGTCAGCTTGCATTCCTGGTGTCATACTCCTTCTGGGCACAGGTCCGCCGTGTGTCACTGATCCTGGTTCAGATGATCATGGAGAGCAGTTTGGAGTGTAGGGTGTCTGCTCTGTTGGCCTCATGGTCTCATATATACTTTGCTTATTCATGATGTGGTTATGTCAATGTGTCAGGCCAGAATTTCCATTGTGGCACAAAACTGTTCCAGTTATTTCAGTGTCAGCTCTGTCTCAAGTGGAGGGTGTCTGAGACAGAGAGGAATCTAAGATATTTTATCATTCAAAGGGATTGGCAGAATCTTCCAGATTTCATCAGCAGCGGTGAAGGAGCTACTAAAATCAGTCATGGTCCAATAAGAACTGAACTAAAAAGCGAATCTCTGAAATACCTCACCTTCATTGCAACACTCTTCTGATCAAACGAGCAAGATTTCAGAAACAAACTGCTGAACTGAGTTTAGGACAGTCAACAACATTAGACATCTCTCAGCAGGAACACAACTTTTCTCCATCTAGAGGAGGTAGACCAGCTGATTTGGACATCTGAGATTGGACCTGCTGAACTCCTTCCTTTTTAATGTGAATCCCCCTGGAAAAAGACTCCAGATCAAACCCAGAATTCAGTTTAGGGATTTCCTGCGACCTGGGAATGCTTTGGACATCCCCATCCTCAAATAGTTCTGATAGAGTAAGGAATGTCATGACTGGCTGACTGGCTGGCTGGCTGGACGGACGGACCGACGGATGGGAGGATCCAGTTAGGATCTTGTCACTGTGTCCTGCATTTGCTTCCACATATTTGTCATCTATACCTGCTGATGATGCTCTGAGTCCTCTGGGACACTCGGGCTCTATTAAAGGCTCCTGTTTCTCTAGCTTGGGGGTTTCATGGTTTAAATAATGCCAATTCTCCATTCACCATTCATTCATGCAGCCACACTCAGAGGGACACCGCCCTTCCAGGAGAACACAACCCTGACACCCCAATGACACCCTGCAGCCATGTTGGTAGCCAACTGTGCTAGGCTCACATGAAGACCACATTTTATAAACCCTTTACAGAGAGTTTACTTTCTTTAACATGTTTGAGTGTGACAAATCAATTCAAGCAGCAGTGAAAAGTCAACCTTCATGGAGCTGGGATTTGATATGTAAATTACATTCAGACTCTCAGAAAATTCAAGTAATCTGCCTCATTGAGAGTCTCTATGTTGCTGAACTGACTCGACTACAAGGCATTATTTTACAAAGTAAAATTTCCTTTATGATATATTTTATATATGCAACTTTTTTTTACCAAGTAAACCTAACATAGTTTCTTAATTGTGCTGTAAAATGATTCTATGTGCCTGGAAAACACATAATCCTGCCTCCTTTTTGGGCAGGATTATTGGTTTTACAACGACTCCTCCTCTACCTGTCCTTCCAGTGATCGATGCCCCCGGTCAGGTGGATGTGAGAGACGTGACGGACACCACGGCGCTGGTCACCTGGTTCCATCCTGTGGCCCATGTGGACGGGGTCAGCGTCTCCTTCGGACCCAGCCTGAACCCAGCGGATCGTAATGTGGTGGAGCTGTCATCTGCTGACACACAGTACCACCTGGCTGGCCTCAGCCCTGATACGCAGTATGAGGTGTCTCTGACGGCAAAGAGGGGGGAGCAGAGCAGCATACCTGTGTATGACTCCTTCCTCACAGGTAAGACTCCTGGAGTCTTCTTCGTTTCACAGCTTTCATTAGACGCCCAGGGATTTGGGGACCACACAAGATGTTGCTGTTGCTGTATTTATGAGAATGGATGCATGTAATCTTTGAACTTTGACGGATGTTTCCGTCCAGGCAGTGTGTCCACACGGATCTGGTGTTTTGGGAGGCCAGAACAGATCGTCATTGATCAATTCTGGCCTCTCAAATTCAAGCGGACAAAAGACCAAAATGCAGATTTATTGTTTCAGTGAGATCATCCTCCATCTGTGTAACCGACATTCGCCTCTCTCACAAATCAACATTGTGCTATTAGTATTGTGTTCATGGTAAGAACCATATTGCTGTTGCTTTGCATCACATGACTTCTTCATGCATGAACAGTGTTTTTGTATCATTCTGTGGCAAACAGAGCTACAGCGCCACCAACTGGCCCATCATGCATCCTGTCAAATGGAGGGATGTTTTTATCTTGTTTATCATAGTGTGTTGTGTTTATATGAATGTGCACAACAATTTATTAGACGTTTTCATTTTGTCTTTGTCACAGCAAGGCTAAGGCATCTTTGCTGCCACATTTTCAAATTGAAGGCAAAGTGGTGTTTTCTGAAATAAAATTGTTTATAGTGAGATATAACAGACTATAAATTCTTTGTTCAGAGGTCAGGCTTTTGTCATATATGGCATTTTTTCATCTATAAGTCCAACTCATACATTTAAGTTGTCTAGATTTACTTCCGGATTCTTTTATCATCGGGAGCAGAAAGTTCAATCTCATTCAAACAAACGGTTTAAATAATATTTACTTGCCTTATGTCTGTCTCTGTGCTGTAGACCTGGACGCTCCCAGAGACCTTCAGACGGTGGAAATAACAGACGAGAGCATCACTCTGGAGTGGAGGAACAGTAAGGCTCAGGTGGACCAGTACCGCATCAAGTACGGCCCGCTGTCTGGAGGCGACCATGGAGAACTGCTCTTCCCGCCCGGAGCCAGGGACTCAACCCAGGCCAAAATCACCGGTATGACAGACAGACGGTAGCTTGTCCCTGTCAAAGGGAGACAGAATCGGAGCAGTTCTGATCCTTACCTTCTGCCATGCAAAATATGAGAACCTGCATTTGGCAGAATTATTTCTATTAAATCAATAATAGAGATTCTTTATTTCACAAATAATTTACCGTTTACATATATTCTGGCAGATGTAAACGATACAATATGAGTAAAAAAAATTTCAATCATTTCAGCAACTGGTATGATCCTTTTGTACTGTGTGTGAATATTTAAACTGCTTCATGAATGGAAATTATTTTGTTTTCTTCTACTCTGATACTCCAGGATGAATCCTTCCTTCTTTCTTTTCTTCCTTCCTTCCTTCCTTCCTTCCTTCCTTCCTTCCTTCCTTCCTTCCTTCCTTCCTTCCTTCCTTCCTTCCTTCCT
>CAEGAF010011424.1:0-19459 GCA_903067075.1 Micropoecilia bifurca
GTGTGTGTGTGTGTGTGTGTGTGTGTGTGTGTGTGTGTGTGTGTGTGTGTGTGTGTGTGTGTGTGTGTGTGTGTGGCGGACTGGCGGTGGGGGGACAATAGCCAGTAAGGGGACCAGCTGAATGGGACTATTGAGCCTGCTCAGCCAAACAGAAAATCATCTCCCATCTCACTTCAAACCCCACAGTTTCACTCTGTACAAGCGGGCCTTTATTCTCCATAATTACTCACTGATACACATGTACACACACTTTGGCACACACACACATTTACATATATACAAATGCATATTGCTTGTTTGCTCGTGTACATGTATGTACCAATGTATGTTAACTTGGACAGTTTGGAGTTCTGTCTGAATTTCCATCTTTCTGGATGGAAATAAAATAAAACTAAGCAAAATGATTATATTTAAAAATAATAATTATGAATTTTAATAATGTACATGCTTCATACAAACATGCAAACACATATGTTACACAAATAGTCTCGGTTTTTTGTGCCAATATGACAGTGTTTTAACCTGGAACCCGTCAGCCTGCACATTAAAACCTTGCCTTAGCTACAATCGCGTGGAGCCTAAAAGTAGGATGGGAAAAGATTCAGTCTAATCACTATAATCTCCAACCCCATATAAGCCTTATTTTCTCTGCTGTAATAAATAAATATTGCTGCAACATCTGTGTCGCACTGTGTGTTAACAACCTAATTCACTGTAAGCCCCTTAACTAGAGGAATTATCAGAAACCACCTGTCAGACAGAGGCAGCAGGCCTCGACAGAGCAAGCGCTGCTGAATGGTGCAGCCATAGAGGGGCATTTAAACCATACAGTCACTCCTAGCATGAGATTCTCACCATAAACATAAACAGCTTCACTCTTAAATATTAATGCTGAGAACTTTAAACTGGATTTTGAAATATCATTCCTCTTGTTGTTCAATAAAGTGATTATTTCAGAGTCATAAATGTCATCTATAACATGATGTGCGATGATTTTGACATCAGGATCTCAACATAGATAGTGAACAGCACACGTCTGTCTTTGTCATCTGACTTCTCCTTCAAATTAGTATTACTTCACAGAGAGACTCTCCTGTAAGCAAGAGAAACGTGTAGGAGTGTCTGGCAGTCTACAGAAACAGGTGTGGGAGGGTGAGAGCAGAACGAATCTGCTACTCACAGCTGGAAAAAACCTCTGGGAGTTTTTCTGGCTAATGAAAGTTTTTTTTTCATGTCTAGTTAAACCACTCACTGTTCAGTGAGTGATCTATCTATCTATCTATCTATCTATCTATCTATCTATCTATCTATCTATCTATCTATCTATCTATCTATCTATCTGTCTATCTGTCTATCTGTCTGTCTGTCTGTCTGTCTGTCTGTCTGTCTGTCTGTCTGTCTGTCTGTCTGTCTATCTACATAGATATATAGCAAGGCAGACTAAGAGCTACCTGAAAGCTCTTGATTTCAGCTCTTGTTAGCGTTCATCTGTGTGATGATCAGCAGAATTAGATCAATTTAATAGATTAGGAACTGAAGACGCTAATTGTGTTTGTTCAGCAAGAGGAATTGGAAAAGTGTGCAAATTTCTCCTGGATACAACATTCTAGCTGCTCAGTAGTGTGACTGCTGTTCTGTTTTCCTCTAATGCACCAGTTTCGCTACTTCAGATACATTTTAGATTGTTATTTTTTCACCAGTTTTGAGTTGTCATGTTTATAGAATAAACCTCGAATTCAATAAAATAAGTTTTCACTATAAAAACGATAAACATCTTAATTCTCTTCAAAATTCTGTTAGTGTTTTTACAAGTGGATGAGTTCATGTTTGTATGCACATACTTTATCTACAAAATTTTACGACTTAACATGTTGATACCTCGTTTTTTGCTAGAAACCACCAGATTGAATAGTTGTTGCTGTTATACCAAATGTTGCACCGTCTCTGTCTGTTAAATACATTTTTATCAAGAGATGATGTAACATAAACCATCCAGCATTGAAGTGGTTCTGGGACCAACACACATTTTGCACCAAAACACATTCATCTTTGGGAAACGGAACCCATTTCTTTCCAAAAAGAAAGAATGCTAGTGTGATGACAGAAAATTACTATTGTGTTTGCACTTGTATGTAATTGGATGTAATTTGATGTCACTCAATGTAATAATGTGTATGAGGTAGATGTAAACTCCATCCTATTTTAACTCAAATGTTGGATCAACATGTCGCAAGTTTGCAAAACGACATCATCATCATCATCATCATCATCATCATCACTATCATCACCAAGACTTTCTCATGTTTTTAAAGACAGAAATGTTTGTGTACGTAGAAAAAGCAGAAACAAAAAAACTCAAATAACTGATTTCTTGTTATTCTGGAATTGAGCAAATAGCAACAATTTAGCTCATTAAAACTGACCTAACCAGGAAGATTGTAGGGTTTAATATGAAATTGTGATAAAAAAAAAAAGTATTTTTCAACAACAGCCGCATTTCCATTAACCATGAAAAACAAATCATGTTGATCATCTACTCCAACTCTAGGATAGATGAACAGAGTGAAACTCATAAGATCTCAGCTTATGCACAGGCAGCAACAAAAATAAAATCTTTTTCAAAAATCATGGTCAAACTAAGAATTCATACAAATATATGAATTCTTATATTTAGTGTCCTCAAAATGTCAAGTAAACACTAGTTGCAACTAAGCGTGCAGGCATCAGGAGATGTGCTGAAGCCGCATGCATGCGTGTGACGGACAGGGGAATGCTAGGCTTGGAGGGGGTGGATGGGTTGAAGCTCCATATGGGCACCGCCCTCCCCCAAACCTCCCCACCCCAAAAACAGGCAGATGTCAAATGGGACGTGCCTGCCTGATGGGGCACAGGGTCACACTGCACAGGGGCAAATAACAGAACAGGAGGGGCAGACAGAAAGAGGAGAAAATGCCTTCCTGCCAAACAAACCCTCCTGCTCCCTCCCCCCTAAATGCACCAAAAAAGATGCGCACACATGCTGCCAGAGACAAAGCTGCTGGTGCAAAACATGCCAACACACAGGCTCTCTGCATAGCATTACACTTATTATTCTGACAAATAATAATAATAATACAAATAAAAATGTATTGCCTAGAAAAATATGCAAAATGAATAAACAAAAATGTAAATTCAAAAAGCTAAAATAGGAATACATTTTAAATATAAAATACATTTCAACTCCTCTGTTGATAATGGAGGAACTGAAAAAAATATTGTCAAAGATTATAAGCATAACTCTTGCTCAAGCAATACCATAAAAAATAAGGAATAAAAATTATTTAAGTAATACTTGATTGTGGAAACATCTTTATATCATTTTTTAACTAAATAACCACGTTTGTTTCTAACGCTGTCATTCTTACTGATGTAAATGTGAGGGACGCAAAACAAGCTATGATCATATTATAGCTTGATTTTCAAGCTGTAATAATATGCAGCTGATGTAGCTCTAAATAATAATTTAGAATCAGTAAATATTGTGAGTCAGGGGTCTAAAGGCCGTTTTGGCCTAATTTTGAATTTACCCTTATATTTTCACCAAACAAACTGTTTACCTTGCCTTATTTGGTATCATTATTTTCAGCACAACCTCAGATTTATCATTTTACAGTGTTTGTTTCATTTTGACAAAATGCATTATCACAGTGGACCAAAAATCACAAAAAAAACTAAATCCGAGTAGAAAAAATAATTATATTTTTAGTATGAAATTCACAAAAATGTTGAACAAATCATTTTTCTAACCAGTAATGATAATTTATAGTGTACATTTTAAAAACATGTGTAAAGATGTAGCAAAAAACAAAATTAAATACGTTTTAGATTCAATTGTGTGAAATTTCCCAGGCGTTATATGCAATTATTTAGAAAATATGGCACAATGACTCCACCACAGCTTTTCTACAACATCACATCTCATGTGTTTTTTTACAATTAGCAAATGTCACAATGTTTCCACCACAAATTTCTTCCAATATCAAAATGTTTCAAGTGTTTTTTTTTTCATACAACTATCTACAAAATGGGTTTCCCAATAGATCTGCAGACAAATCAGTTATGCGACTCATCAAAACAGTTTCTGTCAAGAAAAGACACAGTCGCACATTATAAGCCTTGCTGCAACCTCAGCTGCGCGCCTTCGTCCTCTAACCTCCATGTACTTCAGGGCTCCGCAATCATGTAGCGACTCATTTTGACACACTAAACACACTAAAAACCGTCTACAAACACTGCACACACACACTAATGCACACTAACTAACACACGTATGATCGAAAAATCTAATACAAAACACTAATAGCTAAATCCGACATGTCAACTCTGCCCGCGCTGCTGTTCCGATCTCAAATTAAAATGCCCGAAAATGCTTTCTGATTGGTTGCTTCAGAAATCTGCGCACTGCACTATGGCAAAAATGATCGATCACATTCCTGGTTTTATTTGGAATTAAATATAAAACAAAATCAATATAAAAACACTAATTTTATAAAGTTTGAAGTCTCTACTGTCCAACAGAATTGAAATGCACACTTCTCATGCCGTCTTTTTTTATACAGAAGCCTTTTAAATGCATGACGTCATGCCCGCCACAGGGCGGGCCTCGACTTCACAGTCAGATTTTAAAAATGCTGACATATAATTGACAATTATTACTGTCAATTCTTAATTTTTAATATTTTATAATAGGTAAATATGCCTTTTATTCACAGGAGTTTGTGGAAAAAGCTACAGCAGCCAATTGTAAACAATTGTAATAGGACAGAAAAATTATGGTTAAACTGAAAATTAAATACATTTCAATTAATAATATAAATGTAATAATATGAAAAAATTAAATAAGAATCAAAAAAGATATAAAAATTAATCAACTTTTTTTTCTCCACATAAAATGTATCTTTATATACAACACCTCTCACTCTCAAATTATCTTTAGGGAATTTCTAATCGTGAGTCATCTTAGACAATGATTTACTATACCTTTGTTGTTTCACATGAGATGGAAATACATCAAGTTTGTCTGTTTGCTTGTCTTATTGATGTAATCAAGAGGGACGAGCAATAAAAATATCCTCATTTACAGCCGCATCGGTCAAGTTTGATCATCTTGACAAGAAAATATAAATATTAGTCCTTTTATTATTCATTTTTGATTTCAGATTGTTTCAGATTTGTCACATGTAGCTTCTCGCATTTTGAGACTTTTTTTCCCTCTGAATGGACAAAATACGTTTTCCAGTCGCACCTGAAAATGTCCAACTGCATCTGAAAACCCCAGCCTACCCGAAATGAGCACCAAGCCCAATTAACACCTCCATAAAACAGTTTCACTGAGGACCAAGTTCATCACGGAGCTGTTGTGCTTGTTTTAGTGAGCTGTGGTGAATGAAAGGGAAAGTGCTTGTACTTGATTATAAATTGCACAGTGATTGCTGAGTGTGCAGGGCGGCAAGAAGGCCTTCAATGCGTCTGGGTCTCTTCGAAGGGAGATGCAGCAGAGACAGGTGTCTGTTCTGTTGTGTGTGGGTGTGGAGGTATGGGCTTCAGTCATAAACAAAGCATGCAAATGGACACACACACACACACACACACACACACACACACACAGAGGCAGATCTCTGAGCTCTGAATGGTTATGCCCGCAGGGCAGGAGTAAGGTTACTTTACATACTGCACTTACAGCTCCCTTTACCACTGGGGTATAAAATGGATTTGAATGAGAAAGAGGAGAACAGGGAAGGGAGGAGGGTGAGAAGAACAGAGGGGAGGACTAGGGTGGGGTGAGGACTCCCTTTTGTGTAACAGGAGGTCTGCTGCTGCCCTGGCATGGCTATGGAGATGGAGGAGCGGGGGTCACTCTCGCCCTGCCTCTGTCCTTTGACTATAGGCTGGCTGCTCCATCTCTCCTCCTCGTCCTTTCCTCCCCATTAGCATAGCAGCTGCCTGATACGGGCGTAGGGTGGAGAATGGCCAGGTTGCTGTGTGCATATGTGTGTGAGAGTGTTTTTCTGCAGAGGGGAGGGATGTTTCAGAGGGAAGGGGTATGGAGAGGGGGGGGGTGAATAAGAGGGGCGGGGGTGGTCCAGTCAATGGCGGTCCGTCTGGCTGGTGAATAGCAGCTAAAGCAGGCCCCTGGAAGATAGACAAAAGAGCCAGGAGGGGAGGGGATGGGGTCGGGGTGTGTGCAAGGGAGATGGAGGGGTGGAAGAATAAGGCAGTGAATGGAGCGCCTTGTCACTGGAGCAATGGAAAGAAGCACAGAATGAACTGGAAGAATGAAAGAAGAGTTCAAAAGGGAGCGGAGGGCAAGGAAAAGACCAGCCCGACCACCTGTCTCTCTGCCTCTCTCTCTATCCATTTCTTTTACTCCCCTTCTTACTCGCAGGCAAACTTCAGGGGAGGGGAAGGGGGGGGGGCGGGGGGACGGTGGCGCACTGGTTGTGGTTAGCGACAGACATGTTTTTGTTTTCAGGGAGAAAGTGCGGCATCAGCAGAATTTAAAGCACACTGTCAATCTGCCTGCATCGGCCTGCGCAGGTTTGAATGCGTTCGGTTCGGAGGCCTTTGGCTTCACCGTCTGAGTCATGAACAAATAAACCCAAACGAGTAAAAGACTGGGTAGCGTTAAGCTTGTTTCTGACAATGCATGCATAAAAAGTGAAAATAGGACCGTGGAATATGAGGTTGCATAAAACTAAGCAAAATCACTTTGCTCTGTAAACTTTATGAGAGAATAAATAAACTTGAGTCTACAGTGAATCACTCTGCTTGCTGGCAGTTTGGGTGAATGCAACAATTCTCACGAGTTAATCCTTTAATTTTGGACTTTATAAAGGCTGGTGAGAGCTTTGGTGAGCCAGTGTGACTGTGGCTGGTTGCACCCTGACTAAAACAAACAAGAAAAAAAAGTCACCGGGCAAAACGTTGAGGTAACTGTGTTTGGTGTAATGTCAAATTAAACGTCACAAGATCAGATATGGCTTTGTGCTTCCTAGAGCCTTGTAAAATTAGCACAATTTCAAATTATAAACTGTCCCTAACTGTAAAAAAGAGAAACAATCTGTGCCTTTCATTATTGGCTGAGCAGAAAAAAAAACAATAAAAAAAAAATTGCCATCAATTAAATACATATTTTAAGCTCACCCGAGTGAGTTCATGTGCTTCACACAACAACATGGATTTCCTACAAGTAGTGGGTTTGTTATTGTCTGTGCCCTTTGGTCAGCAACACGTCTCTTCTAGCCCGTGTTCACTCTCCATGGTAACCAACTGTTGCACTCCCAGGGTTGGCTCAGAGATGCATTACAGCATCAGAATAATGGGGGTTGGGATTGTTTTATTTTTTTGCAGCAGAACCACCTGTTAATTATGTGGTAAGATGCTAGTTGCCAACACACTGAGCACCTCCAGCTGGATTCAGAATAATCCTTAGACTTTGCCAAGTTGAGACGAGAAGCGCTCTGCCTCTTGTTGTGAACCTCGCTAAGCTGTAAACCTGACAGGATGCTATAAAACCTGATTAATATGTCATCATTTCAAAGGAGTTTAAAGAAATCCATTGTTTTTCCTTTGTTTTTACTAATAAAAATCTGCAAAAGTAGTGTTATTTTTTTTATTCAGATCCCTTTACTCTGATACCCACTTAATAAAATCTAGTCCAGCCAATTTCTTTTAGACGTCAGTCTTTGTCTGGGATCTGGAGTTGTGTCGCTTGAGGCCAGTTTTTGTCTCGTCTGTCTCAAACATGCTCACTCTGCCTGAGGCTAACGCAAATCAGCCAAATCTTAGCTGAACTCCTTCACTTTTCAGAATTATCTGCTTAACTTGTTACCAGCTTTTTTAGATTTATTGGACAGGTGGCCTAGTTGAGGGTCTGCTTTCATGCAAGTTTCCTTTTCCCTAAGAGTTGTGGTCCCTGAATAGCTGACAGAGAGATCAGAGATGTATTTTTTTTTACAGTTAGAGACAGTTTGTAATTTGAAATAATGGCAACTGGTAGAGTACACCAACTCCAACAGTTTGTCTGCTATTGGTTAGCATGTTACTGAGCTGTCAGAGGCAGTTGTTATTTGAACATTTTCAGAAACACAACATTATTACGATTATGGTAGAGACCTTAACTTGGTTTGATCTTGGTCTCACTAGTCATGGCAAGGAAATGATGGCGTTGGCCTGTTTCACGAGTTGTGTTCGACCCGTTAGTTCCAGTGAAAGGAACTCGTAATGCTGCGACCACTGTCGATATTTTGGACAGTTTCCTTTAGCTCCTTACTATGTGGGAACAGTTTAGAAGTGGCCTCCCAGTAAAGCAACGACCATAAGGGCATGGACAGGTGAGTTTGGTGTCAAGAAACTGGACCGGGCTGCACAAAGTCCTGACTTCAACCTGATTTACCCTTGTGCATGCGAGGACTGAGGCAAACGATGCAGGTTTTATGGGTCTGGGGTTGGTTGGACCCCATTTGTAAACACAAGGGTTAAGCACATTTCAGACAAAGAGTGGGGACTCTGAGCCAGACTTTCTCATCCAACATCAGTGTCTGATCTCACGAATACTGAAAAGGTCTACAGGCTTGTGTTAAAAATGGGATGTCATTAAAATTCACATGTTCAATATTTATAGAAATATAGTGTGGCAAAAAAAGAAGAAGGACAACATAGAGTCAAAAGTCCATATTTTTACGTTTTATCTCTCTCCTGCAGCTGCACGGAAGATAAATGATCAACACAGTTATGGTCCTGCAGGCCACCTCGATCTGTGAGACAGGTTTTCTGGTCGGTTAGAAGGCAGGTGGATGACGGGAACTGGAAACTCAGACTTCATTTAAAACCACGTCAACGGTGTGAGCGGTCTCACCCCTGGATGTGCCTGAAAACTAACAGAGAGTGACGGAGGGAAATGAACCGAGAAGGTGCGCGTTCAATTACTCAGGAAATGAAAGTGATGTCAGGTGAGTCATCAGCATGCAGGAGACTTAATCCTTCAAGTCGCAAATGTTTAGCCAGCTGCGGGTTTTGGAGCCTGTTGAACCTCTAAATTGATGTTAAGCTGTTAAAATATATATATATATTTTTTGACAACTTGACGAGAAAATCTCAAATTTTAGCAACAAGCACATGATTTAATACAGCACTGCCTGAATGTTGTAAACACATCCATGCTTAAATGAAAACAGCGTTCCTCTTTCTGTGGTTTTCATTGCTCCACATCCTTCCTCTTCTGTGTGCCTATCGCCACCTCCTTCAAAGAAGTCGTCCGTTGCGCACCATGGCTCAATCAGACTGCAATCAAGTGAAAACCATGTGGCCTTAGGAGGAAGTTATAAACTTGATCGCACAATCAAGGCTCATACCGCTGGACACATGTCGAGCAGGGTGCCGTTATGAAATGGGGAATTTGATGCAAAACCAGTTTTAACTCGCATTTTACACGTATCACAATATGTTCGGTTAATCTCATGTGTTGCAGGCCTTTCAAATAAGGGGGTGTGAGCACGGTTATGAATATTTTATGAGCCTCTGAACAATGGCCTTTTTGAATGGAGCTGGAAGATAATCGGACAGATGCACTTGATTGCAGCTGCCGCGACACAAACCCACTGAAAACATCTCACTGTGCTGCTACTGTTGAAGACACAGCAAGCATCTGCATTTGCCAGATTGGATCGGTTACTCTCGTGAAATTGATTTTGTCACTGCTCTATTATTTATTTATTTATTTATTTATTTATTTTCTGGAACAGATGTATTTCCCTGAAGAAATTACAAGCTTTTTTTTCTCTGTCTCTCTCTCTCTCTTCCCCCATCCACCTTCCTCTCCAAAAAAACAGGCTCTGTGTTGCCTGGCTCAGTGACACAGGCCTCGCCACGCAAAGCCAAGACTAAGATGTGTGAGGAAAGCCAAGGCACATGAAGAACCTATTAGGGGGCCTAGCAGCCAGCAGCAACTCTGGGAGGCCAGCCAACTGAGTGTGTGAACAATGGGAACCCAGCTCAACAAAAACATCCTGCAGAAGTGAGGGAGGGAGGGAGAGGCAGGCCAGATAACCCTACTTGGCTGCAACGGTATCAGAACACAGAAGGGCTGGTTTTTTAAAGGAGCTAACTTGTCCTCTGTTTGTATCTGACAGAGAAAATGCTTCAGGTCAGTGCAGTTCAAGCGCTGGAAACCTTTGAGTTGAGGTTAAGAGCAGTTCAGCTGCAGCTCAGACGAGAGGGTTCAACAGCTGCTTCAACCGATACCGCACGCTTTTTACGTGTCAGAGAAACCAGAAGAAAGAAAAACGGTACTCCTTTCTTCACTGAAAACTCCCTAAAAGCCACAGCCATCCTTTCCATCTCAGTTGCGACGTGTTTTTTCTTCTTTCTTTCTTTTTTTTTAATAAACCAACGCGGCCAACACCCAGAAAGTGTCGCAAGAGAAACACCTCAATCATGTGAAATCTTTTGCTGCTTTTCCCACGACCTATTTATGTAGCGACACAATATCGCACGCGGCACAGGATGTCGAACCTGACTCAAAGAAACATTTAATTTCAAAATATGCAGCTGATGAGGGCCGTGAACCAAAATAGCTACGGTAATTACCTAGCAGAAACCTAAAATTCCCAGCACGTACATTAGAAACTAAGACCAAAATCTTAACAAAACATGACGGCTGGTGTTTCCTAATCCTTACACTCACAAACTGTGCAACTGTGTTGTAACTTTATCTTAGCCAGAATCCAGCTGTTCTGTGAAGGGTTCAGAAAGTTAATGTAGAACATTGACTCCATTAACTCTACAATGTCACGAAGACCAATGAACGCGCCAGAAAGATCCCATACAAAGTTTAAAGCAGGGTTAGGTGCAAAACAACAAGCTCTGAACATCTCAGTAAGTTCAATGTATCATGCAATGACAGAAAAAATATTTCATGTGTCTAAACCAAACATGAATGTCCACTTAACTGACAGGCAGTTGAGCTTTCATGAGAGAACCAGCCAAGAGGCCTGCGCTGACTCTAGAGAAGGGGGGAAGAGATTCACAGCTCAGGTGGGGAAAATCAGTTGAAAGGACAACCATTAGTCATCCATGTCACATTTTCAAAAACAAAGCAACAAGAAGTTCACTCCGCAAGGTCAGGGCAAACGTGTGGAGAAATGCGCTCTATTCAGATGCGACCAAAAACAAACGTTCTACGCAACATGTGAAACACTTTGTGTGGGAAAACTAACACTCCTCGTCACTCTGAACACATTGATGGGTATGCTTTTTTTTTTAAACCAGAGAACAGTGTAAGAAGAAAATATGTTAGAGACTGCAAGAAAATAAAAAAATAAATAAGTCTGGGGTGGAGAATAATCACCTTCCACCAGGACAGTGGCTTCATCTATACAGCCAGAGATACAATGGATATAAAAATGAATCCAGTCTGACTGAGTTTGAGCTATTTACATTTTAAGTCACGTTTACTTTTCCTTCCGCTTTTTAAATTATGCATTAACCTGTGCAGGACTGAAGCATGGCGTGTCAATGAAATACGTTGACATTTGTGGCTAACAAGTTGGAAGTGTTATGAATGATAATGTTTGAACTGAAAGTTATTGCAAGATTTTAACAAGACAAGAAGAACTGCAACAAAATGAGATGAAATCAGTGATGTGTTTTTAAACCTTATGTGACTCAAGTGAGATTTGTGTTTTTAGCACAAGTTTAGACTTTTTTGACACAACAATAATATGAAAAGCAACGTATTGAAGACCAAAGAGAGGTCAGAACAGCTGAATAAGAGCAAAAGTTGTAAAAGGGAAGAGTTTTTTGGAAAGTTTGTGCATGTGTGTGCGTGTGTATGTGGGTCTTCTTGGGTCTTCGTGGGTAACATAAAACCATCTCTCCCACAACACACACAGGGGAGAGGACCCTACTTTAAAACTGAGCCTACCCACAATGCACCAGGCTCCTTTATCCTGGCAGTGAAAGGATGAGGCCATGATGAATGACAAAAGGGGAGAACTGGGATCTGGGCTGTGCCCGACTTGGAAGCCTGGGAGGTGGTGGGAGGGTAGGTGCGTTTTCCAAACCCAATTCCTTCCTGAACAAACAAAATCCAGCAGGACGAAGAGGAAGAAACTCATCCATACGCAAGATTCTTTTTTTTTTTTTTTTTTTTAGTTTAATGATTTCTTTACTGGCTTGTACACAAACGTACAAAAATAATACAGCACTCATCTCAATGTGACGTCACGTCACCATCATCACAGTGTTACAAATGTTCAAAACGAAAAGTATACAAAAAAATAATAAAACAGACAAGATGGAACATCTGCATCACTCATTAAAGATTCATCTGTTTCCTTTTGCTTGAAATGAAGCAAGACCAGAAACACATGCTGACTGACCCCCCCAAAAAAATCTGCACTTACTCACTTTCTTTCTCTTTTTTTTAATTATTTTTCTTCTCAGTTTTTTCTAGAAAAAAAAAATCATCTCACTCATGTACACCATTCCGACAGCTGGCTCTGCGCGTCATAAATGTTATGACACGGTGAGCCGTATAACCACACAAGCGTGCAATTTTTAACCACGTTACAATGATCTTACCATCAAATGTATTATTCCCCCTTTTAAAACGACACAACAGGAAGACAGCACTTCAGAAAAGAAAGTGCCCCAAGACATCATCATCATCATCATCAGCATTGATATATATATCCATATGTATATATACATACACCCAATCACAGAGATACACACACCTTTGTTGAAAAACATGTTTTTTCCCACAAAGTAAAACATACATTAGGACATTATCACCTGGAGCGTATACATATACAATAGTATTTTGTTGTGTTTGTTTGTTTTTTTTTCTAATCAGAAAAAAATTAAATGTTGACACATAAAAGCCAACTTTTCAACAACAGTCATCAGTGCAATATTTTTTTTCTTAACAAAAAAAACATTAAAAAAAACATGAAAGATCAAGTTTAAACACAAGCGATGCATATTTTTATTTGTTGCCTGATGTGAATCTATACCTTGTCGTAATGGAGCTTTTGTTATGAAATCCGGATGATTATTCCAGGGAAGTTTCTCAGTCTGGCTGATGACTGTTTAAAAGCCAGTCACACAGGCCCCCATGAGAAGCAAACACATGTCAGGCTCACGCGGAAATAAAAGACACTTTAGAAAAAAAAAAAGCTTCTCATAAGTTGGACCAGTGTTGCTGTGAAGCAGTAGGCTTTAAAAAATAATCATTAATTAGAAAAGACACAAAACAAGCAGCATTGTTAAAAAAATTAAAAAGTTGGGGTGTCGTGACTTTCAAAATGTAGCAGGCAAGCTTACAAAATCCAATTTTCCATTTTTTATTTATTCTGCGACATCCTGCAATAGTCATGCGTAGTTATTTTTTTATTTTCATAAAGTCTTCATCATCCATCAGTAAGAAGAATCCTGCTCAGTAGTAGAAAATATCCCAAAGCCTTCTGAAGTTACCCCATTTGAACACTAGGGGTGCGCAAGGCTCTGTATTTTTGTGCAATAAAACTCCCTGCATTTATAAGTCATGCTATACAATGAAAAAATAAAATAAAATAAAACAGGCTGATGAGGACACAAAGAGAGGACGAAAGAGTAAAGTGGAGTTCAGGGCTTGGGGGGGCTCATGCTTTAGTCAGCACTGGTTTGGTTGTAGTGTAACATAAACTGTCCTGACTGAGGAATGCATTGCATCTTCTGCACCGAAGTCCATCGTCTCTGTTAAGGTTACATAGCAGACAGATACCGGCATGATTGGCAGGGCAGACTGGGAGAAGGCGGAACAGCTTGAGAATACTTTACAGTCGAGGTAGCTGGGAAAAGGGCAACCAAACGAAAGAAATAATAATAAAAAAGAAAAGAAAAGTCAGTTTAATTGAAAGTCCTCTTAAGGGTCAACAGGCTAAAGCTGTGTGGGTTATCTAAGGAGAAGGGGGGAGGGTTGCAGGTTTGCACTCAAAAAAAAAATTAAAAAGAAGAGTCTGAAGCAGCTTGAGTCACCCACTAAACTCTGACTCTACAGGTGTCTTTCTTTTAAAAAGTAGAACCACAACATATTCAAAAAATGCATCTTTTCAATGTACCTTCATAAATATAAAAGAAAAAAAACAATAAAATCAGCCTGCTTTCACAGTGATGACTAGGATGTTAACAGAATACTGAAAGGAGATTATAAAGTGAAATCCAAATTTTCCTCTTTTTTCGTTTTTTCTTTTTTTTCCTTTAACGACATACAAAGCGAAAGCAGCGGTTCTTAATACGATGACCACCAGGGCGGAGTGGTCGCACTGGCCTGAAAGGTTGGGACACCAGCAATGGCAAAATGTGTGTTTGCAGAGCCCATTCAGCTACTGTCAAAAAGGTAAAGCTATTGTGTACAGTACTTCACAACAACGATGGAGTCACTCACAGGGTTCCTACGCTGTATGGAAAAATTAAATAAATTCTGGAAAAAAAAAAAAGTTTCTGTCTCCAGACTTTATTCGCTGTCCCGTTGTCTAAACGCTGCATCCGTTCGTGCTTGGAATCAGTGATTTTTTTTTTACAGGTCTCCTTTCCCAAAGCTTGACCTCAATAAAATAAAATGTCTGAAGTAAGTAGAGAGTGAACTTTGCAAAATGAGAACTGTGTTGATGTGAGTCCAGAAACGAGTGGAGTTGTGACAAGAAGAATGAGCAGGAACCCTGAATACATAAAAAGAAAATTAAAAATACAGTTGTAGCTGTATGCGCCTCATTTTGAGTTTATAATATTAATTAATTTAGGGATGAAAAAAAAGAGAAAGACCTCAACAGAGGGTTTCTCCTCTTGTTCATGTGTCTTCCCTTTCAGATATTCCAGCATGCAGCCGAGCAGCATCAAGTGCCGTGTTTCACATAAAAAATAACTTACAAAGTGGGTTGTTTTGTTTTTGTTGGTTTTTTTACAGGACAATGAGGAGCAACAGGTCAAATCTGCACTCCCACAAAGAAACGATTCACTTTGAATGAAAAAAACTGGGCCATCTGCACTCCACCATCCACACACACACACACACACACACACACACACACACACACACACACACACACACACACACACACACACATACACACACACACACACGGTGTGACAGTTTCTTCTATAATGACACGATGTTGTGTGAACATTCAAGACGAAAGCTTTAAGTACCAACAAGCTCACCGGAGTGAGGTGCCTTTTGTGAGAGATTCATGATGAAGCGCTGCATGATTGTGTGTGAGACAGAACCGGCCCAAGGAATAAGTGAGAAAGAGCACTGCTTAGGGAACCAAACCAATCAGAAAGGGGGGGGGGGGGGGGGGCATGTTTTGGGAATACTAAAGATTTAAAAATTACAGATTTATATAGTGAAATTAGTTTAGTTTTATAGTTGATTAGATTGTTTCAGGAAAGTGAATTTAAAAGATTAGAAATTATAAAAAATAGAACAGCAAATGGACTAACAGTAAATAATTACAGTGCAGTTAAATGTTTTGCGTTTGTTATTTCTGGGTTTAAATTATAATTATTGCACACTGTAACTGGATTTGAATAAGTGTAATGTATGTGTCTTTTGTGGCCCGGGACAAAAAAGTTGCAAATATTAAACCATAAAGTGCTGAAAAACACAACCAGCTTAAATATTACAAGAAGATCGTACTTCTAGGATGCTTGCATTTGGAGCGTCTGCATCAGTTTGGCTTTAGGTCTAGAAACATCCCAGTGCAACCAGTCACATTTTTCCCATCTTCATAGAAATCTGTGATTTAACTCTGCCAATGGTCGCTGGTGATTAATTAAAAAAAAAAAAAAGTATGTGTCCCCCGCCCCCCAAATCAAATTCTGCTAAAGGCCCCTTACAACCTCGGGCCGGCTCTGCTGTGAGTGAACCATGCGGTGCGCACAGATGGCCCTGTTTGGTTTACAGAGAGGGGAGATTCTTGCGCAGTTTTATTTCCTTTTCATATATTTTGGCACAAATATGTAAATAATGTTTTCGAAAAGAGCACGCTTTCTCCTTGCGTTGCCGTTTTAAGATACAATTTGTTGTTGATGTGTTTTGCTCTTCTTTTTTTCTTTTCTTTCTTTTTTATTTGAACCTTTTCTCTCTTTAACGTTCTACTTTTTTTTTTTTTCTTTTACCTGACAGCAGAGACAGATCACCGGGCCCCAGAGGAATACTTGGCCTTGGTGATGAGGTATAGCACAATGTCCTGGTGGCCCCCGAAGGCGGCGATGTGTAACGCGCTCCACCCTTCCCTGTTAGCCAGTCGGATGTCTGCGCCGAACTTCACCAGCAGCTTCACCAGCTCCAGGTTGCCGTCGATGACGGACTGGTGGAGCGCCGTCTGTCCCTCCGGCCCGAACGAGTTGACGTTGAACTCGCAGTTTGTCATGTTCTGCAGCAGCGAGTGCAGCTCCTTGGTGTTCCCCTTCTTCACCGCCTCCTGGAAGACCCTCTGCGGCGCGGAGCAGGTCGACACATCCGCCTGGCTCATGGTGGCAAACTCGCTGAGGTTGGAGGTGCGGGAACGAGAAGTAATCCTGCCTCGGCTCTAAAGCTGTGTCGAGCGTCTCTGGTCTGGTGACAGTGCCACAGTTATGCTGGATTACACCCAGTTTTAAGGCACTTTAATGGCGGAAGGATCACTGGATATATCCCAAAAAAAGAGGATAAGGGGGGCGGGGGGGCACACCTGGTGTGCAAAAATGTTAATAGTGGAGAAATCCTAAATCCACTAAAACATAAAAGTGTCAAGGAGCGCTCCAGGGGTCTCTGGATGTAATTTTCCTTCTCTAGTAGCAGCAACAGCAGCAGCAGCAGGTAGCCTGGACAGGGAGATGAAGAAGAGACACCTCCGATTTCACTGGGGAGACTGGAAGTATGACCACAATCACCAAAGGGCAGCCTCCTCGTTGTTGGGTCCCCGTCGGCTTTCCTCCGGCGGTCCAACAAGCTTCCTGGCTATATGTGGCTGCTCATGTGGCCATGCAGAGGTCTGAGAGAGACAACAATCATTTTCAAAAAAAAAGGAAAGAAAAGAAAAGAAATCACAAAAGATGTCCGCATGTAGCCAAATTCCTACACACATTCCGCCACATCCAAGAACGAGACAAGAACGAGGAGAGGAGAGGAGAGGAGAGGAGAGGAGAGGAGAGGAGAGGAGAGGAGAGGAGAGGACTCTGTGCGCACACGTTTACGCACGGATCTCCCCCAGGCTTGCGTCCCGCAGCCAAACTGCAATCCGCTGACTTACCTGCGTCAGCTGGACGGGTCCGTGTTGCGGCGACAGAGAAACCACTTTTTGCGGGGCCCCGGGATGCGTGTGTTCCTCCTCCTCGCGGTCCTTGTGAGTCTCTGCCCTGCGCCGAGCTCCGGGGGAATAGTTTTACGCGTCCTCTATTTGCATGACAATGCCTTCCTGAAGAATCAACTGTGGAGGAATGGGCGGAGAAGCGCGGAGGTTATAGGCTGCCGGCTGGGTTAGAGGGAGGGATCAGAGCCTTGCATGTGTGTCTGTGGGGTGGGCGGCGTGGTTTTCAGGGAGAGAGAGAGAGAGAGAGAGAGAGAGAGAGAGAGAGAGAGAGAGAGAGAGAGAGAGAGAGAGAGAGAGTGTGTGTGTGTGTGTGTGTGTGTGTGTGTGTGTGTGTGTGTGTGTGTGTGTGAGGTTGAGAGAGAGAGAGTTGCTGGTGGTGGGGGGCTGGAGGTCCAAATATTGTTGCCACAGAATGTTTCTGTTTTCAGCTCTATGTCTGATATCCTGCTTGCCACGCAGTGGAGCGAATTGAAAGGAGAACCGATGAAGCCTTATGGTCAACATGCAGGGCCGGATAGAGATTATATGGGGTCCAGTTCAACTTATTTCTGATTTTAATCATCCGTACTTGAATGTCTCATTGTATGATAAACGTAAGTAAAAATACAATCGTTTCTTGGTCTTATACAAACATTTACTGGAAAAATGTACAGCATGATGTGTTTTTAAAAAAAACAGAAAAGCAACTATTATTTTTGTTACCACTAAGGCAACACATTTATTTTGATTGTAAATCAGTCCAATACATAACAGCTATTTATTTTTTTGATAATAATACACATATGTATGTAAACCAAAAAAAAAAAAATAGAACATCTGCTAAATTTAGAAGTTCAGTGGATCCCAAACTTTTTGTGGTTTAGTAGTTTGTGAATTCCCATATTCCTATTTTTCTTTCTTTCTTTGTTTATTTATTTATTTTACGGTACGGAACTCAAAAATGAGCTGGAGAAAAGTTGTCCACGTGCCGCTATTTTCTCAAATACTTGAAAGAAAATGCAGTGTAATGTGCATTTTAAAATCGACAGGTGGCGCTCTTTTAGTTGTCTGCCTCTTGTGTTATCAAAAGCATTTCACAGCCACCAAATTGTTAGCGTGGGAAAAGCGTTGTTGCAGACTTTCAGCCAGGCGACTGGAAGTTCCCAACACTTTATGCTTCATCCCATTTAACCTGTCACTTTGGGTCGCGCTTTATTAAAACATTTTTCAAAGTGAAACTTGGCTCCTGTGTCTATCATGATTATTTCCTGTCCCTCACTGCCATCACTGCATGCTGAGAATGGTGCTCAGATTGGACACAAACAGACTTGTGACAAAGTGTAAATGAGAGTTCTTATTGCTTCTTTGGGAACTTTGCTTTATTCTTGCCGTTTTGTCAATATGACCTGAACTGTGGCTCTCTTGACGATTGCATTATATCATCTCCATTTTCAGATGTCTTCTAGTTCTCAGTGAGATGTTAGTCATTTTGTGTATTACTTCAAAACCTGCTATAGACTTTTGTACTGTTTGCTAAATCTGTTTTTTGATGTTACTTATCCGTTTATGAATTAACATATTATTTAGGGACATGATAGTTAAGAATCAAAATTGCAAAAATAAGTTTCAAAAATTGATCATTTTCTTTTCCCTTCAAAATAATGCATCATCATCATTATTATTATTATTATTATTATTATTATTATTATTATTATTATTTGGACGTGTAAGTGTAATGCGGGGTGACCGGCGCATATTTCGCCACACAGTTCTAGGGGGTCCAAACGGCACAGAGGTTTGAACTGACCAGCTTGTATGAGCAGGAATGACCTACAGGAACCAAAAGGTATAAATAGCAATCAGAATGAGTCCCAAACGGCCCCGGACTCCCCGTGTAAAAACACCTCCGATGGAGGAGATTATAGGTGGCTGTTTAAATCATAAACGGCGGATATAGTCCAGTTGTTTTTAAAGCGACTAGACTGTGGGACTTCAAATAACAAAAGCCCTGCGCTACTTCCTTTTTGCAAGTGAAAAGAGGTGACGCTGTGCGCAGATTGACACGCCGCTCAGCTGCCCCCCGCCACCGTGGGAACCGGGCGCCT
>CAEGAF010011439.1:0-13387 GCA_903067075.1 Micropoecilia bifurca
AATGTGTTCCTCCTATAAGCATTCACATAAAGCAAGCATTTTTCACTAAAACACTTAATCAAATTAAGAAATCAGTCAAGTCAAGTTTACTATAAAAACAACTCCTAAAAGTTTTATTTATTTATTTTTTAAATTATGGCAGCATTGCAAACTGAAGAAAACTAGATGAAGTTGGCACCTGAACTGCCTCTGTTTGTGTTTGGCTCTGACTCATTAGCTATAAATACAATCCTGGAAACTTCCATCACTCTATTGTTGCTGCTATCTTTGCAGAAGGAGGAGAAGTAAACAAAGCATTAAGGAAAAAAAGGTGTGTTTTTTTTTACGTCAGGCCTTTCGGTGCTTGTCTTCCACCCTCTTTCCTGTTAAAAGAGGGTGGAATAAATTACTATTCATTACAGGCTGAAACAGTGTAAAAAAAAACTCCAAAAACCCCCACAGTTTATTGTGTGACAAAAACTGGTTTGACTTGATAGTCGGCCAACATTTTTCAATAAGTAAACGAGTAATAGCCGAGCTCAACCACAGTGATTGACCTGCTGTTTGAGTTTCTCACTGTCTGAACAAGCTGCTGAATGTTTCACTGATTATTCTGCTTCAAGACACAGAACTTTGGCTCTACAATTAATCGATACTCCATCCTATAATTTAGCGTTTAGCAAAGTGTTTCTCGGCTCTCCTCTCCAACCTCGTGCAAAAGCAAGCGAGACACTGAGGGTTGCACAATCATTTCAGTGAAAAGTTCAGTGAAAAGTAGATTGTGAAGGTTTAAGGTCATGCATTTGACCTTTTAAATGCCTGTTGAATATTGAATCTATAAAATGTTTTACCCGTGAATGTGCGATGCACGGACAAATGAAGATGAGTCATTATGCATGATTGAAAAACAACATAAATTCCTTAAAAAAATAAAATATATGAAAAGAAAAGGTAAGCTGTATAGACTACATGACAATCGGGCTACATCCAGTCAATTACTATCTAGTTCAGTTGAACTCTGTTCAGTTCTATGTAACTGATTCCAGTCAGATTCAAGGTCATGTGCATTGACCTGGGAACTCTAAAGGAGATTTCCAGCCTCGCACAAATACAAGAAAACAGCAACAAACAACTCGCCAAACATACCTCAAATTTTTAGCAGTTTGGATGAAAATGCGTGTTTGTTGTTGCAGACACACAGCTGTGCACACACACACTCAAACCAGCGCCACCAACCTGTGCCTTTGCTCATTACACTCAAAAAGGTTCTTTTTGTGCAGTTTGAGCAAGACATTGAAAATCTCCAGCCTCGTAAGATATTCTCAACACTATTACATTGTAACTACTTTAAAAAATTGTTTTGCTTTAATGACTTTAAAGCATTTTCTTTGAACAATCTGAAGACGATGTTTATTGATGAATTTTATGTTAAGTTTGTTGAGCCATGAGTTTTACAGTGTTTGATTAACTTATTTTGAAATCCCTCGAAAGGTTGAACTTTAAACATTACTTGTGTTTTCTAAAACAAGTTTGTTACTGGCAAACCGAAGGAAACCAGTTATTGAGCCAAATCTCAGTGTTACATAAAATTACCCACCTGCAAACCAGGAAACAGTTAATCTGTCAAACCCATAGCCTAATGAAGTAATTAATCTGTCAAGCTCATGTTTCTGGTAACTGTGTCGATCATCCAGCTGACGCAACAATGAGGTCAATAAAGTTATATCATCCTGTTTGTTGTCAGTGTGTGTCTACAAAAACATCTGTTAAGTTTCTTTGCATGCTTAGTAAGGCAGTCACTTTTGCTCTGAAACAACAATCACTGTATAAATTGCACAAATTTATAAAAAGGAACTGGTTAAGAGAAAAAGTACAACAAACAAGACTGACTGAGAAACCCCTTTTTGCATATTTCTGACGTTGAGTTGCTTAAATATATGGACTCAACGCAGAGTGACTAACTTCATGTGTGGGGAATTCGAGTTAAACGTTTCTAAAACTGAATCCGTTTGCTTCCCTTCGGCCACTTCAAAACAAAAACAGGACATCAGCAGCAGCCAGTTTCTGCTGCATCTCAAAGGATCCCGAAGCAGTCCAATGAGTTCCTGACAGACCTGCCTGGCAGCATCTTTCAACGACTGCTTCAGGTGCCAAACCTTTGGACTTACTGTTAACAAGCTCTTATTAAAGAGCTTCCTGCCTTGTTGGAAGGCCATGGAAGCCGTAAAACCTCTGTAGTTCCATTGCTATCAAATGGATTTGCATTGAACAACAAGGTGATCCTAACGGGCAACAAAGCTGTTGGACATCTATAATTTTGTTACTGTTTCTTATCTGCAGCATTAAGCTGTAGAGTTGTGTGTTGAGTGAGTGTTGACCAAATTTGGAGAATCAAGGCACCAAACCAGTTTTTGGTGCCGTACTTGTTCATAGATAGTTGAGCCTTGTACACAGGCCTAACTCCACATGAGCAAATGGGTTCAGGCACCTTCTAGATCATTACTGTGTGTGGCAACAAGTTATCCATCGCCTTTGAGTAAAATATGGGGTCGGATCAGTGATCACTAAAATAATTTCCACGTGTACATTGTGAAGGGAACTCAAGTGACTGGGACTGAAACCACTATAATCAGTGAGGCTAGCTGGAGAAAAGGACTACAAGGGACCGAACACTGGAGCAATGGAAGAAGATCATGTGATCTGATGAGTCCAGGTTTAGAGAGGAGGAAGAAGAATCCACCCCTCATCTCCAATGCATGCCATACCAGCCAAATTGTGAAATTGTGGTTTATCCGCACATGGCTTGGCCTCCACAGAGACCTGAACCTGATTGAAAGTCTTTGGTGTGTGCTGGAGAAGTCTTTGCACCGTAGCTGAACTCTCCCATCATCAGTTCAAGACCTTGTTGAAAACTGAATGAAACACTGGATGGAAATAGCAAGTGACGTTGCAGAAGCTTATTAGAACAATGACAGAGTGAATCTGTGCCGTGACAAAAGCAACAAAACATGAGAATGTTTGGATGATCTTTTCATGTCATTTGAAAGAGTTTCTCATGAAGAGGACACCAGGATATCATTGAAGAGGAAGAACATTTGTTGAAGTGTCTGCCAGGCCTGACAGAGTCAATGAAAGACAAGTCACTGAAATACACCTAAATACAACTGGAGCCCATTATACTGTCCCAGTATGTCCTGACTGATGTACTAGATCTCAGTGTTGTATTGTGGATTGCTTTTGCATTTACAGATGCCTTTTTCTTTTTCTTTAGTTTTTTTTTTAGCATAATGATTTAAAATAAATGTCTAGATTTAAAGAACTTGTAGGCTAATCACACACTCAGACTTTTATAGAAAACATTCCAATAAGGGCTGTCAACTTTAACCCATTAATGTATGCAATTTATTATCTGCATTATTCTGCACCTAATGCAGACTAATGATGCCACCTATTTTGACTTAAAAGCCTCACTCCCGCAGAGGCCAACCCGTTTCAAAGCAGCTCGTTGCACAGTGGACTTGTACTGCATTCAACAACTCAGAGTGGCTTTAAAAAGCACCATGATGGGTGAAATAAAACTAGTATAGTCTGCTTATTATGACAAATTATCCTTCCTCTGAAGCACAAGCAGTTTATGGTTTCTAAACATAATGAAACAAAACTACTTCTTTTAAGCCATTTTGAATATGAACACCTGGAAAACTCAAGTGTTTGCTTGCATGTTTTGAGTATGTGTGTTTTTACATTTCAAGATTACAAAACCATTATAATTGCCTCTATTGTGATCAATCAAAGCTCTAGCGAGTGGTTAATATTATTGTGATTAAATGTTCTAATCGATTGTTGGCACTAATGGCTGCCTTTAATGGTTGGTGACTGGCATAAGGCTGGATGGATAGATCTGTTGAACAATAGGGGCACCTAGTGGCCAAAATGTGTAAAATGGGTGTGAGGGACTTTCATAAACAACTGAAACCAGTTCAGTTTAAAGAATCTTTTTATTTTATTTTATCACACTAATCTACTGGCAGAAAGCAATTCAATCTTTGCAAGCTTATTCCATTATCACACATTTAGCACCATTAGGTCCAGCCAAATGAAATAAAAAAGAAAACAGCTTAAACATGAGATGTGGACCGTTTTGCTGAGCAGTCAGATCGTTGCTTCTAATAGGGGATTGGTCCGTAGTAGGCAGTGTAGGCGGCGATGATCCCGCTGGTGTCCATCATGTGTTCACAAGCCATGTTGGCCTCACACACTTCCTTCAAACTGCGGAGAGGGGGAGAGAAGCCAGAGAGTCAGCCTCTAAAACCAATCTGACCGGAATCTCACAAAGTTGGATAAACATGAAAAATACAGTGCAGAGTTTGCCAGGCGATGGGACAGTAGAGCAGAAATACCTCTCCAGCTGAGCCAGGGACAGCTGGCCAGCAGCTCTCTTCTGCCTCACCATGGTGGAGGCCTCGTCCTTCTCCACAAACAATTCTGCAGGACACACGTTTAATGTTTTGCTGCGTTAATGCAACGTGACGGACGGCACCGTGGATTATTCACATTCCTTGAGGTTTTCTACATTATGTCACATTACAACCACAACCTTCAATGTATTTTATTGGGATTTCACATGAAGGATTGACCCAAAACAGTACATGATTATGAACTAAAAGCACTAGCGGAACAAGTCAGCATCGGGCCAGGGGGATCGGCCAATGACTGGGTATCACCTGCACTGCTGGAAACTTGGGCGGGGTGGGGGTGGTGCAGTTTGGGCTGCGTTTCTCGTTTCATTTTTACCCAGGAAACAAATCGGCTAAACCGTGAGTCACTGGGATTGACTACTATATATTCCATTGAGGGACAGTAACTTTAACATTACATACACCTTTCTGAACAGGCGAGGGCCCTTTAATGTATAATCAGACACCAAAGTGACTTGAAACCATTTCTCCCTCTCTGGCACCTCCAGACCTGGGCCCCCATGGGCACCCATCCGGACCCGAGTCGGTGGGACAGCTGCCACCCCCCCTCTAGCTCCGCGCCTGACTAGAAGATAAACGTGCATTTTTTTTTTTTTTTTTTACAAATTTCCAAATAAAAGTGTGAAAGTGGAATCTATTGATTCAACCAATACTCATGTTTCTGACAAATCCACAAAACTCTATTAAAGAAGATAGACACTGTTTGTATAGAAGACACAAAAAGTACAACATATTGTTGTGCTAAATTGGCCTAGTCAAAGTCCAGACATAAATCTAGCTGATAATCTTTGAAGTAAAACTCAAAAGCTGACATTTGCAGATTCGGTGTGATTCAGTTTGTGCAACCATAGAAACAAGAACGATCAAAACGTCATTAAAATAAAGAGAATATGACTAAAACAGTTGGGATTTTGAGATTGTAGCCTGAATGTGGGTGGAAAAAAAATTCAAGGGGTGTGAATACTTTTGTAAAACGAGAAAAGCAAGATAAGATGTTCACTAAAATGAAAAGCATCGAGTTTAGATCTGTTGCACCAATCAAATCCCAACCTGCCCAAACTGAGGAGGCACTTCTAATTATTCTTATTTCATATTTTTATATTCAAGTAATATCTGTTTTATCTTAATTAAATTAAATTTCGACATGTTGGCAGAAACAGAATAAATACATAATAAATGAACTCAGTTTTTGTGTCGACTGAGATGCTGCATGTAAATATTCTAACCTGTCTGAATTTCACTCTGGATGAATTTAAAACAAAATCTTAGCAAGTATTTTAGTTTGGTTTATAGGGCAAATATCTCAGTAAACTTGACATAAAACAAAACTAACTTACAAGAAACTTTTCAGCAAGATATAGGCTAAGAGTTTTAATAGGCTAAGAGTCTTAATGAAAAATCTGCTAGTTCCACTGGAAGATTACTTCACATGTAAAAATAATTTTTTTCCACGTTACATGCACTAGAAACTAGACAGAAATACTTGGTAAGACTTTTTTTTGGTTTGTTTGTTTTTGCAGTGCAGGTTTTTAGGATCAACTATAAACTTTACACCTTAGATTTTGGTTTTACCTCTCTCTAAATTAATTAATAAACTAGTCAAACCCCAAATAATGGTACATATTGAATGTTTTGATTATTTAACGTGGATTATAACTGTATCAGATTTCATACCTTCCTCCAGAGCCGGGGCGTCTGCAGCAGGCTGAGGGTCGGGGGCAGCATCTATAAAAAAACAAACAAAAAAACAAGTAGTAACAATTAGAGATGTGCTTTAGTGATGTGTCACATTTCTTACATAACTTACCTGAAGTCATGTAGACTGCCAGGGAGCAGAGAACTAGAATGACGAAGGTTTTCATCTTCAGCTTCTTTCCTTCTATCTGCAGTTTCAGGTCCAAGTCAGCTTCCTTCCCCTGTCCGTCTGTCTGTTCTGTTCCTTCCCAAAAATCCTTATACTTAAAGACAGTTTATAGATGTGTCCCTCGTCGTGATTGGTTGGGGAAACGTGTATCACACACACCCACACCGATGGAAAAGATGTGCAGCTTTTCCAGAAAAAGAAACAAAGAGGATAGATTTTTATGTTGCCATTATGCGGCAAACGGCAAATACTAGTGCGGCACAGGCCAGAGAAAAAATGGGGCTCAGGCTGTGCCTTTCAGGCTCACCTCAAATAAAAACACGTTCAAAGGAAACTAAAACAACAAAGCAAACAATGACTAAACTCTTCACACCAACAGCAGGTGCAGGGTTTCCATCAATCTTGGGGTAAATATGTGAGAAACTTTAAAATGTTCCCATCCCAGCAGCATCACATTTCCTCCACCATACTTTTTTAAAGGTTTTTTTTGTTGCTGTCTTTTTACAGTTAACTGTTAGAGTCCAGACTTTATTTAAAGTGTCCTGGTATTTCAAATAGTCATAACAGCAATCTCTCTCAGGTTTCTTGTGCCTTTGGAAGAGACTCAGACCCACAGCACCACAGCTCCTCCACTGTACCTTACAATAGATGCAAGTGCTTTTTCCACATGTTTATGTTTGCTGTGGTAGAGACTTCGCATGCTTTTCAAACAACACATTGATTTCTAAGTGGCAAAGAACTGGTCGTCCAATTTGTCCCTAGAAAATGACATCTCACCCAGATTTATCCAAACTGTGAGTGACTGGAGACGTCCACATTTGTCAGGGCCCTCATTCTATGCAGTACATATATGTCCGGTATTGGATTTGACCCAAAATAAGGACTGTGCCATTGTAGATTATGGTAGAAGGTTGCTCTATCAGATCCTCTGGTCTTGTGTTTTATGGTCACCTTGTTTCCTGACTGGCTGGTCTGACTGCGGTCAAAACATCAGTGGTTCAGAGGTGGCGTCCACCACACGACCTTTCAGTAAAACACTGCTACTTTCTGTATCTTTGTATTTGGAACTGCCTTCAGCCAGCGTTGATTATGTTAAAACCTCAACAGTTATAAGGAATATCAAAGGCCTAATTGTAGAGATCTAATGTCCTGTTTTCACATAAGCTCCTACAGAATGGTATAAAGATGAATGTGTGCGTATTTATTCAATGTGATTTTTTTGTTTTTTGTTACATATTTTCTTTATTTTTATTAAAAACATTATGCCTCGCATCATTAAGTGCTATCTGGTGGTCATGAAGATTAAGGGTGGGATTGTTAGTGGAGTCATGATGTGATGTGGGAAAACAATGTTTTATAAGGGAATGTTTCACTTTTGTGCTAAAACAATAAAAATGGTCTTACAGAAAAATATTTATTTCACCATGGTGTGTCAAATTAACACACACCTGCCTCATTAGAATGCCATGTTTTCTTGTTTTTCCCATTTTGAGGAGTTTAAAAAACATCAGTAACACTTTATTTGAAGGGCTCTGCATAAGACTGACATGACACTGTCAGAAACACAACATAACACAAGTTATAAAGAGGAAGGAGTCTTTATGACAGTTGTAATGAAGTGTCATTTGGTATATAATGACACTTTTAATGCAAAGTTGTACTTAAAGTTGCATTAAAGGCCAAATAAAATGGTCACCTTTGCATTATTCTGTAAAAAATGACACTTAATTCAAGTTTCAATGAAACCTTGTATTAAACGTGTCATTATTTACTGAATGACACTTCATATAACGGTGTCATGTCAGTCTTATACACGCCCCGTCAAATAACGTGTTACTAAACCATCTGTGTCATGTCACCTGTATGACAGATACAGAAATAAAAATTCAGACCAGTTCATAGTATTCTTTTTCTCAATTTCATAGCAACGGCTTTACTGAAGTTGAAACCAGACTGCAGACATCACAGCACTGCTGTTAGGAGTTCAGACTGAGCGACAAGGATTTGTCACATTTTACTGAACCTTTTTAAAACATCTGCGGCGGCTGGCACCCCGGACAGGCCAGAGCCTTCCAGCGGCCGCAGCCTTTTTAGGCCCAGGAAGCTCAGGCCAGATGGCAGCAAGAACCAGGCATTACAATCTGAAGAAGGCAAACCTGCCGTCTCTAATGATGTGACATGGTTTTAATCTGAGGGCTCGCGATTTTATTGCAAACCGCGGCAACTCGCCACAAAGAGAAGACAACCTTTATAAGCTGGAGCCTTTTTGTTTGAGGAGTTATTGGAGAGATAAATTTGGAAAAGATATTTATACCGAACTGAAACTGGAGCATGTTTTGAAATCTCTAAAACTGACTGCGTTATGTTATTATTAAAACTGCAGGTTTATACGAGGACAATATTTCTTTGAAAGTTTTAAATATGAAAATGTTTTAATTTGTTTCGTTCCTTCGTCTTTGTTTCGTGAACTCTTAGGTTATTAAGTCCTGACAGACAGCGAAGGGTGTAATTTCTCTGTCTGTGTTTGCTTTTTGGATCTGACCTCCAAACAACTTCCATTGTGCCTGTTTGTGGCCGCATGACCACAAAACATCCAGTGAAACTGCCTTTCTGGGTTTGTCGGCGGCACAGACCCAAACGTCTTCCCAGCATGCAGCAGGGCAGACAAACGCACCGATCTGTCCTCAATTATAGAGATTCCACTAGAAACTACAGAGTTTTTTTTGTATATCGTAGAACATATTCTCAAGAATACTGTACTAAGAAATTGAAATGCCCATAGAGGGCTACATGTGAGGAACCTCAAGGCTCTATTATCGAGCCACTTTTATTTAATGTCTATTTGCTTCATCCTCAGTTAAAACATATTACAACCTGTGTGTGCTGATGGCACACAAACATTTCCACGTCTCCAAATGACCACAGACCCTTTCAGTCCCTGAGTCTCTGTCAATTAGTTAATGGACTAAAATGTCCTCCAGTTCAATGCAGAAAATAGAGAAATCCTGTTTATAGTCCAAAGAATATAAGGCTAGATATAATGATGTTAAAAACTACAGAGCTTACCAGACACATGGGTCTGATTATGTACTCAGAACCACATCCTGCCAGGCTGTTACTGACTTTAAAACAAAGCCAGGATTTAGGATTTCCTGGAAAAACTGGATATAGAAAACTGAATCTTGCTTTAACTTTCAGGATTTCAGGTTTTAGTTTGAAAAAATGTGCTTGCAATAAATAGCAAGTGATGTTTGTGTCTCATCAAATATTAATGTTTCAAAATAATCTGTTTAATATAATCATTGCATGGATTTGTCTCTGCGTTAGAAGCTCTTTGGGGCCCCCTGCTGGCCTGCAACGATAGCTCACTTTGCTTATTCCATCAGCCCTACTCTCTTCCTAATAATGCCTTCCAACACAGGGTTCAAGAAATAAGTTTTATTTTTATTTCTTTCACCAAAAAAAGATAGATGGATAATATAACAGACATTTCATTCTGGCATGTCCAGCTCAAAAATAAGACACTAAAATAAGATTACATGTGGAATCAGGTGTTAATATCTGTAAGCATAAAAATAGGATTCAAGCCACACTGGACTCCTGCATTATCCAGGTTTCTCTCTCCTGGCAAAACTCAGAAAAATATATAAATTATACAACAGACGTGGAGTAAAGGAACAGGTGGTGACCAGGGTGCCGCCCTAACACTCAAGGTTTAGAACCGACGAGTCCCCATCGGTCTGAAACGCTGCTGCTGCTGGGGTGGATTTCGGCCTCCGAAGTATCTCTGGTAGGCGTGTTGGACACCGAAGCGGTAGGCGTAGAAGCGGCAGGGCGAGTAGTCCTCACAGGTCTCTGCACGGATCTCTGCTGGAGACTTCCTGTTCCAGGAGGATTTGGAAGAGAAGCATTACTCCATTCATTCACCCATAATATGTTTGCATTTTAATCTGTCCAAGTTAAAGTTGATGTTACAAGGTGTGTTTGCATGGCTGTGCTTTACCTCGAGAAGTACTGGTTGTAGCGGTTTGCTCTGGGTGTGGTACGTCTGTTTCCCTGGATGAAGGAGTTGGCTCGATTTGGAGGCACAAATAAATCTGGAGAAACAGAACTTCCCTAAACAGCAGTCTTGCTACAAGCACATACAGTAAGTCATGTAAGCTGAAAAGATTTTCTATAGGCAGTGGTGGTTTTTGAAATGGACCATTTGGGTAGCTGCCAAGAAGAGCACAAGCAATTTGGGATGGACGATATGGACTTGGTTTCATTAGGATGTTTTGGTACTATAGTGAAAACAATAGAAGTTACTTCCTTTTTGAGCGCACATCAATAATTCCCCCACACTCCAGAAGGTGGAGCACACCCAGAGCACCATTCATGCAAGAACCACCACTGTGGTTAGTAAAAGGAAATCAACTTTAATACAGTCTGGGTTAGAAACACATGCATGTTTTTCCAGGCACTGAGATTTTTTTTTAACACTTAATCACCTTCATGGGATTCATTGCTTTCATTAGAATCTAAGGGAAAAACATGAAGTTGGTTAATCATGAGTGCTGAACATAAATCGAGGAAGTTTATGTATTGAGTTTATGCACTGTTTGCACGTGGGGGGCATTGTATACCATAGCAGACACAGAGGGAGACCACAGCGCAGAGGGCCAAGAACTGAAGGAGGCTCCTCATCTTGGAGTTGTTGGATTTTCCTTACTGCTGACACAGGAGAGAGGCCATGTCAGAAAGCAAGAGACACCATGGGGAAAATGGGTTTTGTCTTACTAAGACAGATGGGTGCAAAAAAGAAATACAGGCACAGATAGGAAAAAATACCCAACTTAAAATAGCAATAGTAAAATGGTTGTAAAAGTTCAATTCATTGTCTTTACTAAATGGTCCTTGTAGGGTCACAAGCGAACTGGTGCCTATTCCCAGTGGTCAACAGATGAGAGTTGGGTTATACCATGAACAGGTTGCTGGACCATCACAGGTTGTGACAGTAATGGGCTCAACATACTAGAAGCAACGAACAACAACAAGTAACAGTCTACCACCATTCTGGGTGAACTCAAAACACGATAGAAATGGCAATGATAAAAGTTGAACACTGTTCAATTTCCTTGTTTGCTTCACTGGTCTGCTGTTTGAGCTCACAATTTCACACACATGAACTTCGCTGGTCGCTCAACTTCGACTGTTGCCTCATCATGCACGATCCGTAGGAAGTGGATCATTATTAGCCCTTTTCCTCACTAATCTTATTTAATTTTTTTGAATCACCTGCAGGTGAGCTAATTCCCCGACCATGTCATTACTATGAAGTTTTGTCCTTCTTGAGTCTGGTTTAGCAAGCAGTGAATGTCAAATTTTACTGTAAAGGGTTTAAAGGTGTAAAGGGTTGAACAGTTTACAGGTTTCCGTCCAGCAAAGACCTAAAAATTCATTTTTCAACTTGTACATATAAAATGTAAAAGCAGATCATTTACACTCCTGATGTTTTATAATATTACAAATTTTACAAATAGGTTTGACATAGACCCCTGCTCACACAGTGGATAGAGACCACAAATCCGCAATGACTTGCATATTTTAATAGTTCTAACACAAAATGTACCTTGATATGCATTAATACACAGTGGAAACCATCTCGGCATTACTGCAGAATCCAATATACACTGTCTTCCTTATCTCTGCTCTAATCAGTGGCAAAGGAAATCAAAGCCACTCCTGGATTGGCTACTTTCCAAGAGTCAGCCAATAATGTGCCAAGTAGCATTTCACAAATTGGTGATTTTTTAAAAAATAATTTAGTTACATTCTACAGAGAAATCTCCTGATAGGTGATAATGTGAAGACTGATCCGGCCATATATGGCCTCCTTTAGAACATGGTACAAGTTCAAAGGACAAAATATGCATGACAATTAGCTTGAATTACTAACTGCAGTTAGAATGGTCACTGAGGATATCAATGACTGGATCCATCTGCTGCTTGAACTTGATATTGGAATATTGGCAGGTTGGGTCTGATCTCATTCCTAGATCCCAATTCCAACTTTTAAGGTCGACTGACAGCAACATCAGTATCCAGCAGCACTTCACCTTGGTTCCTCATTGTAGTTAAATTGTTCTACTTGCGTTCTGTCCCAGGTGTTCGCTACATCATTCAGTGACCGCTGGAGATAAGCACCAAACCCCCCAGAGACCCTGCAAAGGTAAGTATATGAGACAATGGATGGATTAATATTCTACCATCAGGCAGCCCTTATGCCACCAGTGATACTTATTTATTTTTAGGACCACAAGTTTATGGTATAATTTATGAGACATATTGGTGTGGAATGTTTGAATAAAGGCAACACGAGACTGTATATGTATTTGGCCTGAGGAGAAAGTCTGAACTTAACACAAGACCGATCCCAGAAATGTGCTTTAGCTCCAGTTTGAAGGAAAGAGCCATCAGAGAATAGTTGTGGCTAAGGAGAACTGGGCAGCAGCCAACTCCTCGAGTCCAAGCTCATTTTGCTCAGCAGAGTGTAACCATAAACTCTTCTTTATAGCTCACTACACACACGAACACCCACAGAGAAAATGTCTACATGCAAATAGACAATCCCAGGAATGAGTGATTCAGCATAAAGCATTCAACACCTGTATAAATACTCACACCAGGTGGCTGAACACATGAATGTGCAGAAAGGCACACATGAACTACGTTTGCATGTCCAGACTGCTGACAAGGTTCTTCTGCTTGTGTGATTTGGAAGGAACTCTGTCTGCAGCCAGGCTTCTCTAGCCATCAATAGCTGCTTTCATTATACATGAACTCACACATCAAAGCCATCGGTCTGCACACAGACAGGCAGACTGTACACAACTGCACACACAGCATCTGTGCCTAAGGCATTTTCGGTTCAAAACTCATGTGGTAGGTACAGAGAGCAGGCCCAAAGCTAAAGAGAAGTCTTCAAGAACTGGAGATACAGTCACGGCTGTGCGTGTGTGTGTGTGTGTGTGTGTGTGTGTGTGTGTGTGTGTGTGTGTGTGTGTGTGTGTGTGTGTGTGAGTGA
>CAEGAF010011444.1:0-10074 GCA_903067075.1 Micropoecilia bifurca
CTAAGATTTGGGGTACCGCTGAGTGGCAGAAGGACACATTCCTCTGCTACAGTTTTGATGATTTCGCCAAGGAACTTGGCGAAATCATCTGCTACAGTTTTGATGATTTCGCCAAGGAACTTGGCAAAATCATCAAAACTGTAGCAGTTTTTTTGATCCCTGTGTTTTTGATCCCTGCCTCCCAGAGAGAGGCGGCTAGAGGGCTCTGGAGAATTAAACAGGGCAAGAGACGCATTAATGAGTACATCATTGACTTCCACACCCTTTCTGCTGACAGTGATTGGAATGATGAAGCCTTGTGTGACGCCTTTTACCAGGGTTTGAGTGAAGGCATTAAGGATGAACTCTCTACCCGTGACCCCCCTAAGAGTCTGGCTGATCTGGAATCCATGGCGTCCCGGATTGACCAGCGGATGCATGAAAGAAGGCTTGAAAGGGCTTCTGACCGACCTTATCCACCGCTGGGGGCCCCCTCAAGGCTCGTAACTAGGTCTCCATTTCCCAAACCTTCTTCCTCTCCCCCCCTGGACCAACCTGAACCTATGCAGATTGGTCGCTCCCGATTGACACCTGAGGAGAGGGATCGAAGGCTCAAGAAAGGCCTATGTTTCTACTGTGGCAGTGAGGATCATCAGTGTCCCTCCAAGAGGTTGATTTTAACTGTTAAGTAATCAACACAACGTGCTAAATCTTATATTTATGCATATATAAGAAACAGAGTCGTGGTGCTTGCTACTAATTGTCAACACAACAACTGGATAACAAGGTTAGGAAAAAGTTTTAATTTAAAAAAATGGCAAGGATGAGACGGTTGAATCAAACATGTTAATTCATGTTAATTCTCTTTAATAAACTACATGATAATTTTTAATCAGTCATTATTGCTTTAATAAATTAACAAAGAAGAAAGTTTTTGTCAAAACAGTCACTCATAAAACGTATAACTTGTAGATGAAACATGTTTACAATCTGTTTCTTTATCGCTACATAAAATGCTTCATTATTATCCAGCTGAGCCTCTAATACACACACAGATCAGGAAACTTCATCTCATAGACGGGCGTTGACCGCTGAGACGGCTGTCCTGACGGAGACGGTGGAGGACGGATGATCAGGTCAAAGACCCTGTCCAGCTTGGACTGAAGCAGCGACGTCTGTGGGGAAAGACGACACCATCCGTCAGTCAGGCGGTTTGACATGTTTTCATTTAAAAAGACAAAGTTTGTAATCTGACCAAAACCAAAAACAGTTTTAAGATAAATTGTTCGGTTCGATTGGGGACCAAATTGGAGACATTTGTTACATTTTCAGCTGCTGTAGTTTTCCTTCTCTCTGCCCTGAGTCAAACGATCTAAACTAGTTGAAAGCCTGTTCCCCTCCGCGCCTGTAGGGGCGCTGCATGAAGAATGACACAAAAACCTCTGAAGACATTGAGTGCAATTTCCTTCTATTTGAAATGGAAACCAAAATGGATTTTACCAGTTATTTGTCTTGCTAAAGCTCACGAGTGATTTCTCCTGCTAGCGCTAAGCTAGCTGTTTACTTTGGCTGTATTTACCCAGAATGCACTATATTGTAGTCCATTTTCTGCTTGGTGTTCACATATACATTTCAACCAAACCCAGACCGAGGTTATAGGTGGACTAGAGTTTGATTAGCTTTCACACCAACCGAACTGAACCGGACCGGACTCACTAAAAAACGGACTGGAGTTGGATTAAAGTGGACTGATCGGTGCTTAGTGTCTCACCCTGGATCCGCAGAGAGCTGCTATTTCCTCAAAAGGAGCCGTCTGGAACCTCTCCACCACCTCCATCCGCTTCCTCCTCTCCTCCTCCTCCACGCCTCCTCTGTCCTCTAAAAGACAAACAACGTCTCAAATAAACGGAGAAGCAAATGAAAAGCACATGCAGGTAAAAGGCAGCGGTTTACCAATGGTGTTCTTCAGCGTCTCAAAGGTGATCTGCTCAGTCTGAGGTTTCTGCAGAGCAGAAAGTGGAACGTGAATCAACGTTCAGATGAACGGATGAACCTGCAGACAGAAACAAACCTGAGGGTCAGCGCTGGACTCCTCATCTATGGCGATCTGGAGGGAGATGGTGTCTGCAATGCTCATCTTCCTGGACAGACGGTCTTCATCTGGAACATAACTAAAGTCAAAGAACTGCAAATCACAGGCCGATTTTCATGCTGCTCATTTCCTGTCTAAGAAAATCCTGAAATGAACCTGTGAACAGGTAAGGCGTGTTTACCGGTCAGCTGAGGAGTGTAAGGCGTGTTGAGGCGTTCACACTGTGTGCTGTAGCTGCTTCCTGTCAGCGCCTCGCAGATCTTGGACTGGACAAACAGGAGATCTTTGTCCACCTTCAGATCCCCGTTTGGGATCCTGACAAACCAAATCAATCAATTATTACTTCTTCCAATCCAGCAGGAAATCGTTTGATCGGCTTGTTTTGGTACCTGGGTTGGTCACACAGGACTCCTTCAGGCAGCAGGTGTGGCGCCCCCTTCTGTCGACTCTCTATGACCTGCAGAAATATAAATCTAGAGTAGACATGCTGAACACATCTTCACTCCTTATTTCTACACTCTGATGACCTGAGTGACGTGCTGACGGAGAGGCGGCGGCGGGCCGAGCTGCGACAGAACATGGAGGACGGCAGCGCAGACGGCGTGAAGACTGCAGCGGTTCAACACAGAAAGACTCTCCTGATTGGACACGCCCAGCTCCTGAGCAGCCAATCACAGAACAGTCCATGAGAGAGGAGGACAGCAATGTGGAGACCCGTCGGGTGATGTGAGCTCACCTGCAGGGCCAGGATGAGTCGGATCAGGTCCACCAGAACCTCCTCACTGACCAGCTCCACACTGAGGACAACCAGTAAGCTGCAGAGCGCCTGGTAGTGGCTCGGCCCGTTGGACTCCTCCTTACAGGCCAGGAAGACGTGTCTGTAGAGCCGCTGGGCGTGCTGCACAGCACAAACACAAACCTCAGAGGAACTTTTGATCTCTTTATCGTTTTCCTTTCTTTGTAATGTAATGGATTTTGTTGAGCTGCTGTACAATAACAATAAAGCTCATCCTGTTTGTAAATGTCTGACGAACATGAATACAGAGCAGCTGTGATCATCATCCTCACCTTCCTGATGAACAGGTTGTCCTGTCGAGAGCATCTGTCCTCCTTCTGCTCCAGAACCGACACGTCAAACGTCACACTGTCCACAAACAACCAATCAACAGCAAGTTCAGTTCTGCCACTCCATTGGCTGATTTTAACTGGTTTCATGCATCTGCCACTAGATGGCAGTGTTTGGCCAGGCTTTCCTGACCTGACTGCCGTGATCCTGTCTGCGTTGTGACGGCGGTCAATGAGCGAGGTGAGGATGGACAGAACCAGCAGGCGGATTTCCGGGTCGTCCATCAGGGTGAAGGACAAAAGCGGCTCCAGGAAGGAGGAGGGCAGAGCGGTCAGCAGGTTGCTGCTGTCGTAGCGCTCCGAAACCTGAGGAGGAACCACCAAACATTCAAACATCCTCTGGATTCATTTTATTTTACTGCTTTTAAAGCTGCAACATGTAACTTTTATGAAAAATATTCTTGCCTTTTTGTTCATCTGTGAAAAAAATCAAACTCTTACAACCAGAAACAAACACTGAGCTTAGCTGCAGCCAGCATAGCATGTTGTGAATGCTAAAGCTAGTTAGCATAGCCACCAATGATGCCTGATAAACAGTTTTCCTGTAACTTTAAATTGTTTCTCCACCATTAGCACATTCAGCAGTGACTACATGAAGTTGATTGACTGCGCAAAGCCCCTCCTCCTGGTTCTGATTGGTTGTTTTTGGTAGCTCAGGGAGGAGATAAATCTTTTCACAGATTTTATGTTTCATGTTATGCTATCTAAAACATAACATGAGACAATGTTATGTTGTCTCATGTTATATGAGATAACATGGAGTGTAACATAACAATTTCTAAATACATCTTCTTTATAAATATATTGCAGCTTTAAGGCTTTAAACTGTCAGTTTAAAGTCCAAAAATGTTTTTGTTTTGACAGTTTATACAAAAATTGCACTATTAAAACTAAAAATAATATTTGAAAATGGCTCCCCACCTGCAGCAGAGACTTCAGCAGCATCACCTGGATCATCCTGCTGCCTTCAAACCTGAAACACAGACTCCTGTTACTGGTCGTCGTGGTAACGGCTCAATGGGAGAGAGAGGCGAGAGAGTTACCCGGCGTTCGGCGAGCCCAGCGCTGGGTAGATGCCGGGGACTGGGATTTTCCCCATGATGAACAACATGACCTCTGACCTCTGGTAGACAGGAAGTGTGTTGGCAAAGGATCCTGCAGCAGCATGAATTAAACTTTAATAAAAAAACCATTTAATGTCTAAAATAAATAATAATCAAGATCAGGTGTGAAAACAATCAGATTTTATTTCTAAGCCTGATTTTGACCCAGTTCTGACCGATGGTTTTGATGACGGCGTCCTGCAGCGTTTTCTCGTGAAATGACGTGGTTTTGTGTTTTCTGGCGTTGTCATAGTAACCAGTCAGCTGGTAGTCGACACTCTGCCTGAGCTGCCGCAACAACGTGTTGAACACTTCTAACACAGTGGGACCTGCAGCACGGAGCAGAAAACTGTTAGACAGGAGGAGAATCCGGTCTGGTCCAGTTCTGGTTCTGATTCTGGTTCCGGCTCACCTACAGATCCAGTGGCTTCAATCACAGCAGCCTCAGACAGAACCTCCACAATCCCGGCCCGGACAGACGCCGGACTCCTGCTGTTGGCGTCCAGGTGGCCCAGCAGCTGCTGGATGACCAGGTGGGAGTGCTGCGACTGAAAACACATCATTTAGTCACAGCACCGCCACCTGGTGGAAACATGGCGACATGGCAGAGCTGTTCTGCTGACCTGGATGGAGAACATGATGATCTGAAAGCAGCGAACAGCAAAGCCTCCTCCTTCCCACAGGCTGCGGCTGTCCAGGTGCCTGAAAACACAACCTGACCCTCAGAGGCCCTTTCTGTACAAACGCCAATGCTGATGCTAATGCTAATGCTAACACATCTGTGCTTTGGCAATAAGATTAACACAGTTTACCAGAAACAAATTCAGATTTTCAAGATTCAGATAAATTAAGTCAGAGAAAATCTCAAATTTCAAATTCAAAAAGTGGAGAATTTGAAACATCCAAAAACAAAATTTGATAATATTTTCCTTGTTCAAATATCTTAGTTCACTTGAAATATAACAGCCAGATGCAGCAGCTTGATTTAAATCTACAGGACTGAGCCGAGGCGATGTGGAGGCGTTTCTCACATGAGAACGGGTCTGATGGCGTTGTTGATGTGTCCGTACGCGGCTCGGCCCAGCAGCTCTCTGAAGCACACCTCCGTCTGCTCAGCAGGGGAGCCGCTGCAGGCAAACACACTCACTGATTCATCCTAATGAAGCACCGGTGAAACCAGAACAGTCCAGGTGATGCATCAGCTCACCTGCTGCCCTGCTCCAGGTTGACCAGCAGTGCGGGGACGATCTGCTCCATGTGCCGCGGCTCCCAGATGTTGACCTGCAGCTCGTCGTCCACTGTCTTCCTGACCACGCCCTGCAGGCCACGGATCCCCGACACGCGGATCCTGAACCACAGAAAGTCACATTTCTTCATCCTGAGACCCGAACAGAAAACTGATTTCTCTCTTTACCCGGATTATCTTTAAAATTAAGATTTGTTTGACAATCAGAAATATTTAAATTCTCTATGAGGCGAAAATACTTTTTCAGAGACCTGAAACATCAGAAAGAAATGTAAAATTATCAAAATATTTCTAAAGTTTTTTACAGATTGATGTTTTCTTCCAAAATCTTGATAATTTAACAGTTTTGCTCATTTGAATAAATTATTTGCAGTTTTTGGCAGCAGAAACTGTAAAAGTTTCACATAGAGCATCTGGAAACTGACTTGATCTGCGTTTCAGGGTCTTCGTGGTCGGAGTGGCACATTTCACTAAACCGAGACACAAAGAAGTCGTAGCTGCGATGATACGAAGGCGTGTCCTCCTCGATGTTTGCAAACTTCACAAACTGCAACCAAAACAAACACAAACCATAAAAACAAGATAGAAACTTTAATCTTCAAACACGCTTTGCTCCATTTTTCCTGGCTGCCGTCATACAAAACACCCAGTTTACCAGAAAAACTAGTTTGTATTTTGAGTTTAAGTTATGTGAAATTCTGTGTCAATATATCTAAAAATCTGAATAAATAACCAAACACTATCAGATTTATGTTAATTATATTGTTAGAATATGAAAATATTCAAATAACTGTTTCTTCTTATTTAGTAACTTTGAGTTTTACGACTAAATTTGCCTGATGAAGCACAAAACCTTTTGATTCTAAGAAAAAAAGAGACTAAAGTTTAAAATTCAGAGAAAAAAATTCAGAGAATTCTTTTGAGAAAAAAAGGTCAAAATTTTGAAGAAAAGAAAATTCAAATTCACATAAAAAAGTCAAAATTTTGAAATAAACGTCAGAATTCTTAGAAAAAGGTCAAAATTTTGAGGATAAAAATCTAAATTTTGAAAAAAAAAGCAAAAATTTTGAAGAAAACCCAAAATCCTGATTAAAAAAAGGTCTCCATTCTGAAAGAGCTGAAAAGGGAAAAAAAAGGAAAAAAAAAATCTGCGAAAACAATAAAATTTTACTTTGTTGCACAGTTCACAGAAGGGCCCTTTATGAATAAACGCCCCTTTATGAAAATATTTTGTAATTTCCTTCTCAGTAAAATAATCGATTAAGCTGATCTGTTATGTGTGGATCCAGGTGTGTGTGTTCGTACGGAGCCAGTGGCCAGGATGTGCAGGTGCGGCCTGTCGGCCTCCAGCAGCAGCCGCAGCGTCCCGAGGAAACTCTCCACCAGCAGGTTGATGCTCTGGCAGTGGCAGGCAAGCAGCAGCTGCTCCATGGCCTCCAGCGCGATGCACACATACCTGGAACAGCAACAGCAGCTTTAACAGGACGCCGACTGAGGTCTAAACCAAACCCGACCCAAAGATTCTGACCCGTAACGGTGGCGGTTCAGCTCCCTGGTCAGACGCTCCGACAAGTAGGCAGCAATCCTGTCCAGCTTCTCCGGCGCCGACAGAGCGAAGAAGGTCAACTTCTCCATGTTGGCCTTCACCAGCCCGTCCTGAGCACACAGCACACGACCTCACCACGACCTCACCACGAGGGACAGCGCTCTCTGTGTGTGTGTGTGTGTGTGTGTGTGTGTTTACCTCTGGGTCTTCAGGGAAAATGTTGTCCACCAGCCGTTTGTAGCGAGGACGCAGCGCCCAGCAGCAGCCACACACACCTGAAACAATAAAACATAAAGGTTTTTTACGTTTGTCCCAAATTATTCAGTTTAGTCACCGAAAAATGTAAGCATTTACATCCAGACGCGAGTAAAGTACCCACAAATTGTACTGAAGAGTAGCACTACTGCAACATATTTTTACTCAAGTAAAAAGTAAACATTAAAGAAATGACTCAAGTAAGACTAAAATAGTATTTGGTTAAAAGTCTACTCAAGTACTGAGAAACTGACCAATTTATTAATCATTTAATATTTACAAATTACATCATCAGATGGACGAAAATACAAAGTTAAGTGTAAATTTTAATATTTTAAGGACTAAAATGACAATAATTCATATAAGTAACAAATAATCAATTTCTTTCAATAAAAACACTTATGAAACTTTAACACAAATTGCAGGTGTGTGTCTGTGGTGAATTTTTGGTTAAAACATGTTTGTTTTTCATTCATTGGGTAGAAAATATAGAAATTTTACTCAAGTAAAAGTAGAAATACTTTATAATAAAATTTCTCATAGTACTGCACTGTAAAAATACTCCTAAAACTAAATTTCTTTTAAATAATTACTCAATAAATGCAACTAGTTCCTACCCAACTCTGAGACATCAGTTCTCTACTCAGCCAGCAGGGGGCAGCAGAGCGTCTGATGGCTTTCATCATTAATCTCTCATGTTGAGTTTCAGGGATTAAAAGGTTGTCAAAACACCCTCAGGATTCCCCACTTCTCCATCTTAATCCCAATCTGAAGCAGAGAGATGAGGCTTCATGTTGTGGGTCCAGATGGATGGAACCGGACCGCGCCGCAGTAACGCTGCGTCTCAGCAGTTTTAATCCTGCTGCTGCTGCTGCTGCTGCTCGTTACATAACGTCTTTATACTCTTGTTGTTTTCCGTCAAAAGAGCTTAAAGAGTCCAGAGCGCAGTTCAACACACACAACTGGACATGTGACCCGTTTGGACATCAGAACCAGAAACATGCCTGTAATCAGCTCTGCATAATCTGGTTTATGGGACCAGAGAATTACTGGATTGTTTAAATCCAGTCATATCCAGTCATAGCTGAGCTAGCTGCTTTTCATCAGTCTTCACATAAAATCTGCAGTAAAAGCAGAACTTTCTGATAATAAACTTTGGTAAGTAAACATTTTTTCCAAAGAAATTAAGTTAATGGCTGCAAAAACTAAATAGTTGGAGTGAAACAGCACATTGTTTAAATGAGCAACGAACCAATAACACCAGGCAAAATGACAATATGACTCAGAGTCATGTGGAAGATTATGACTGACCTGCATTTTCTCTGATGAAAGTTTAAATTATGTAAAAAGGGACTTAAAGACTTAAAAGGGAATTTATTAAAGCTCAATATCCATTATGTTCAGCTTTTGATGCATTATATTTTACAATTCCAGACTTTTTCAAACATTTTTCTCAGAATAGAAAACCAGAAGAAGGCTGGTGCAAAATTCTGTTTTAAAAAGTTAAATCTGCATTTGTTAAAACATATAACTGTTAGATTTGTATTGATTTATCTCACAATAAGAGATTTTTGATATTTTTACTGTTTGTTCAGCACTGAAACCAGAAGCAAAACAAAGGCGTCAGAATCACTTTATTAAAATAAAGGATCACTCATGTTTCTGTCTGTTTTATCAGGTTTTATCGTTTTAATTTCATCCTAAAGTTAAGGGAAAAAACCTGGACTAAGTAGCCAAATGTATTTGATCTGAAAACAAACCAATCGATAATTTATTAAATGGATATAAATACAATTGTACCAATGAAATCAATTAATCAATCTTTATCAACAGAAACAAGTTAGGTCAGAGTTATAAATTAGAGTTATAAAATTTTAAACAAAAATCTTCCCCAGCATCAGTGAATCTCTGCAGAGATTGGATGAGGATTAAAACTGAAATATGCTGGGGAATTATAAATTATGAATTATGATCACGCTCCAAACCGATCGGTTTGGTTTGACAAAATAAAATATATAAAAATCCGATGATAACAGGAAGATGAAAAGATCCGATGGAGATAAATGGCCTAATGGAAAAAATATTAGGTTTTAAAACATTCTAAATTAATTTTACACTTTATTTCTTCTATAAATAACAGTTGTTTAATCTGAAAAAGAAATGTCAATAAAATCCCATCATTATTATAAATAAGAGGAATCAATCTTTAGAAATATGACAAATTATTTTAAAAATATATAACTTTTAAAGAGATTTAGTCGGATTAAAAAAAAAACGATAATTTCAATGATGGTGCAGAAAAATGAGATTTATGGTTAATAAATTATGAATATTATCTTACCATACATGAGGATGACTCTTCAGCTCACATCCACACACAACTGGAGATTATCTTCACATACATATACACACACACATACACACACACAGCAACATGACTCCGCCCACTTTCATTCATGCTTAGCCTGGCTGATGGAGATACAGGATCTCAGAGGATAAATGTTCTGAAAACAGTGAAAAACTGATTAATTGATTTATTGTTGAATCTTTTAAACTGATAATTTACAAACCTAATTATTTTCTCAAATTTGAACCTTCTAGATCAGGGCTGCTCATTAAGTCGATCGCGATCGACCGGTCGATCGCGGAAGGTTTTGAGTCGATCTCCGCAGAAGACAATCTGAACTCCACCAAGACGCTGAGACCCGCATTTCCACAGATGATGAGC
>CAEGAF010011452.1:0-67022 GCA_903067075.1 Micropoecilia bifurca
TAACGTGATACTATCACGTTTTAACGTGTTACGTATCACGTTATAACGTGTTACGTATCACGTTTTAACGTGTTACGTATCACGTTTTAACGTGATACTATCACGTTTTAACGTGATATGTATCACGTTATAACGTGATAGCGCTCGAATTTTTTTTTTCCTGCGTGACAGCAATGCGCTTCCGTAGTATGGTATTTATAGCACAACACAAAGTGAATCTTTTGCTATCTGTATATACCCAAAATTTACTTGTACCAAATACAAAAAATGTTTTACTTTGTTTTTGTATTTGGTAAAAAGTACATTTCTACCTGCTTTAGTAATTTCTTAGATTTTGGGGGGGTTAGGGGGGGACTTTTTTGCTTTTAATTAAAACAAAAATATGTTGAAGTAGTGATTTACATGAGTACCGTCTATTTTAAAACATTCCTCAGTTTGAAATGCATTATTGGCCAAGTGTTTAAGCCACAAATACCCACATGTAAAGCCGCAGGTTGAAGAGCTCTATGCACTGCGATTCAATTAAAAGCTATAACTTCTTGCCATACAGAAGGTGACCGATCGTCCGTGCAGCTACAGATCTGGGATCAGAAGTTCGCGCTATGAAAAAAAAAATAAAACAACATTTTCTGACGTCACTTCGCTTCACTCGCTCAGATCGGAGTCTTTTCAATCTGCGGTAACAGAACAACACTCTTCAATCGGACTCGGTTAATAACCAGCACCCGTTTCATCAGCGAATCCTCAAAAAAGCTGCGAAACTGGAAAGTAAGTGTGCGTTTTTACATTTATAAGAAATGTGGGGATGTTTTTTTCATTTTTATTCGTTAATTTATTTTAGTTTTTTTGGCGTGTTGCCCTGTAATTTGGGCTCTCGTGTTCTTATCGTCTCTGTATCGTGACAAACGTGTAGTCTGTCGCCAGGGCGAGCAGCTAACGCTCTCTGAACTCTAAAGCATCCCTCCTCTGCTGTTACCTCATATTTTTGTAGCGCAGCTAAAGTTCAACACGACGATTTTTTTTACATTAAAAAGTTGTAATTACTAATACAAAGCGTCGTGTTGCGCTAAACTTTGCGTAGAATACAGCTGTTGTCATGTGGAAATGGGCACTTGGATACAACATTCTTACCTCGCGTAACTGCTGCTGGCTTTAGTCATTATTTAAACACGACACCGGTGTGAGCTTCTCCAAACAGCAGTTACTTTCAACTGACAGAAGACATTTTTAAATTTACTTTACTTTGACTTGAAGAATTATGTTCTTGTGGAGTGCTAGAAAAGATAGAGCGTTTATGTGTTATTTGTATCTTTATATCTGTATATAGTCATATGGTTATTATGAAGTCACATAATTATGAGGTTCTTACATGGGTTTAAAAGGACTGAATGAACAAATAGTGTTTGTTAGGTTTACTAATTATTAATTAACGTATTTATTTTGCTTAATGGCGGATTTTTAATTTTCTTTAATTTTTAGATATGAATGACTTTTACAAATATACAGAAGTTAAAGATTATCCTGTTGCAAAGTCATTAGTGAAATCCCAGAAGATGGAAGATTTTTGATAAATTCACAACTTTTGAGTTAATTAGCAAATCTGTGAATCTATTAAGGCAACACATGAGACACATCGCTTACCTTGTGTGATGTCATGGGAGCAAACAATATTTGCAAGAAAATTGTGGACCTTCACCGGTCTGATTCTGAGTCTACGTGTATTTCAGACATAAAAAAGGCACCACTTCAATTTTCAATTACATGCAAGTTTAAGCACCACAGGAAACACCATCAGAAAGAGGAAAAGTTTGATATCTTGATGTGTTTTGGTGTGAAATGTGTTCAACTTTAATACACAGTGGAAGCAGCTTCGTGTTATGGAGGGAGGGGCTGGGACACAAAGCAGATCATCACGAAATATCAATGAAACATCTACAGATATTGGGCAAGGCATTAAAAGTTTGATGCAGATGCTTTTCCAAATTGACATTTATCCTGCACATACCATCAAATTATTCATAAAATCATTTAAGGACAACAAAGTCTGTAGTTTGGATTGCTCATCTCAAAGCCCTGATCACTGTACAATATAAAATTTGTGGGCACAGCTTGAAAAGGTGTGTGAGAGCAACATTGCTACAAGTCTGACTTGCCTTCCTCAAGAAATGGCTTAAGATTGTGACTTCATGTTTGTTTTTTAGTATAAATGATTTATCAATGGTGTAAAACCTGGTGTTTAGTTGGAATCATCTCAAGTGTATCTTCACGTTATCTCTGAGATCACGGAAAGTTGGCACCACCTCAAGTAACTAGCGCCTTATTTTTCATTATTTTGTTTAGGCTATTTAACAGTGTGCGCAAATTAATGCCTCAAAAATCCTCTTAACTTATTGTAGAGCCAATCTGTGTTATAAATTCACTTGTAAGGTTGAACCATAATGATATAAAATGCATGTTTACCTTTTTTAAGGGCGAGTTGAAGCACAATAATATACAAGTCTTCTTGAATATAGTCCTGTAAATGGAATCTGCACAGCTCAGGTCTCAGTTATCACTTAGACCACGTTGTTTGTCATCTTTCATTTGCTGCACATCAGAGCTGATGTGTGTCTGGAGATCTAGTTGAGGGGTAGTAATGAGCGCGCGCGTGTGTGTGTGTGTGTGTGTGTGTGTGTGTGTGTATCTACGGCATCAGCACATTTGCAGCCTCAGTGAAATGGCAGCCGGCATTAGTTGCTTTAAAGTTCATCTTTTAAATGGCTTCAGTAGCCAGGACTGCTGGGTAAATGGGATCACACAGCCTTGATGTGTTATGCATGCATCTAGTAGCTGCCAGTAAATCAACACACAGGTAGAAGGTCACTGCATTTGCCTCATATTTATTCAGCGCACACGTCCTTGTCCACTGCAGATGCAGTGTTGTCATTCCCTCCCTTATATGAGGCTTGTGGAACAAAAGGAAATTGGTATGAAAGTTTTGCGTTAAGCTCTGTAGTTCATTCTTTTCTTCCAGCAACCCTTAATATTGTTTGATTCTCTGTGGCAGTAGTATAGATTAAGTAAAGCATGTTTTATCCTAAATTAAAATGAGTTTGTTTAAATTGAATATAGAAACAAAAGTGTGTGCACATTATTGAACATTTGTCCTTGTTTTTCTTAGTGTCTTGAGTTAGAATCAACTTGCATGTTTTGTTTTTCAGCTTTCGCATCCTATTGTCGAACAGGAGAACATAGTATTTTCATATCCAAGTATTTTTTGTAGACTTTATAGAAGGCTTGAGGACAAAAGTGGCTCTGCTAATAATTGTGTTTCACTCATTTTCACCCTGTCACTTCTGTTCTTATCCCCTCTGCAAGTTTGCACTCATTAATCAGAGATGCTGCTCTCCTGCTGAGCTGCAGGTTCATCAATCTGGCAGCCTGCTTTCTGTAAGGAACAGGACAAAAAGCTCTCAACACACAGGCATAAATAAATCTATAGTCTTTATATGCAAGCCCTGAAGGTTAGTGCTGCATAATTTGATGTCCTCCTCTTTGTCTGCTGTGATTGATGTTTTTAAACCTGCTAGGCCTGACTGGAGTTGTGCTTTGTAGGTCAGTGTTGACACTTTATGATTGGGTGAGCTGGAGGGGAGCAGCACACAGGAAGTGGATTATTAGGAATATGTCAGGGAGATTACACTTTGTCACTGTTTTAATTTATCTCCGCCTGGAGATGCATGTTGGGGGCTTTATTTAAACCACTGATGCGTTTGAGATGGAGCTCCACCTGCTGTGCTAATGGGGCCGATGTTTAAAATGCAAGTGGCTTTTTGATGGCATTAACCCGAGCTTTTTTTATTATTAAAAATTTTAGACCAATTGAGGATGACTAAACTGAGTGCATATAATTCTTGGTCAGATGGCTTCTCCAGTGTTGACTTTTACTTTTGGTTTGTGTAAGCTGTTGTACTTTCTCATATTTTGCAAATATTCACAGCGCTCTGTTATTTTTTTTCATCATTTTGGTATTTGCAGCTTTATTCCAAGTTTCATTAAATTAATCTTTCTTCAAATTTTGACGTTATGACCATGAGGAATAATGTTTGCCATTTTGTCAATTTAATAAAAACAGAAAACTAAGAAATAACATTAGCATAATTAAAGCAGAAGAATAAGTTTATTGTAAATAAATTCCCTTGCCTGACTCTTAAATGTCTGAAAAAGTCAAAATATTTACAACGCTTTGATCAGCACTGTCAGAACTTATTTCAATACAGTTTTATTTATATAGGACCAATTCACAACAAATGGTCATTTTATTGTCCCCAAAGGGTATGAATTTTGCAACATGTCCACGTATCAAACAGTACATAAATTGCACACAGAGAAATATTGTCTCAAGGGACTTTCCAAAAATTATTTCACTTCAATCATGCATGCATTCCAATTGGTCCTAGTTATCAAACAATACAGTGAGCTCAATGAATTAGTCAAAGCAGTTTAAAGTTTTGTATCTGATTAGTCGTGAATGTAGGAACAGCTGACATTGCTTCCGTTGTGGCATTCACTTTAAAGCAATCCCTCATGCTAAACATGCATGGACCTTTTTTTTCCAGGAAGAAATCTTCACAACTGACTGGGGGTTTGAGAAGTCAGAGCAAAATCCACAAAAAGAAACAGATGAAGTGTTTCTTCACTTTAGATTTAGTTTTCTTTCCATGATGTCACAAGAAACCAGTTTCCTTGTGATTTTACATTAAAATACATCCACAGGTCTTTCTGTATTTAGCTCAAATGTTGTAAACTGACATATCAAAAGTTAAAGCCATGACTTCATCATCTGAGCTGTCCCAAATTGTTTAAAGAAGTAGTTATTAGGACTAGATGACATGGCTGAAAAATGTGTCACGCACATCAGTCAATTAAAAATAATTATTGATTAGGTTTTTTTTGTTTTAAATATTAAGTACTGCTAAACTAGAGAGGTGAACATTTTGTAAGTATTTAATTCTAAGCAGTTATGTGGCACAGTGGCAAAACCTGAAACTGCTGATGTGCAAGTTACTTAACAGTTTGTTGCTAGGTAACCACAGAGTGAGTGAGTGAGTTAATGCCATCAACCTTTCTTAGCTGGCTTAGAAAGGTTAGAAGAGCTAGGGGTGGGCAACTGCTAGGTGCTGGTCCCCTGCAACTTTTTGATGTAGCTCTACTTCAACACAACTGAGTCAAATAATGAGGTCGTTAGCAGGACTCTGGAGAACCTGACTGCACTTAGGAGGTGATTCATCTATTGGCTTCAAGCGTGTTGGACCAGGGAGACATCTAAGAGTTGCAGGACACCGGCCCTCGAGGACCAGGATTGCCCACCCCAGGACTAAGTCTTTCCTCTGCCTACATCTCCCAGAATGCTGTGCAGTTCTGGAACGGAGTTGTTATTGAATATTCTATTTGACATATTTTTTCTATCAATATTATCACTATTTCTATTGTCATATATATTATCAATTCTTTTCGCAGCCATAGTAATCTTAGTGAATGTAAATTTCTCATGTTTTTCTGGCAACACTAATAACAGCGATAATACAGTCTTCATTAATAGTCCACATTATATTTCTGTGTGACAACATTTACACGAAGCTTATCCCAGATAACAAATGATACAGTACTCTTTTAGTAAGTGTGCTTGTTTGCTTTTGTTTTCTGGTCGACGGCAGCAATGCCATAAAACTCAAGTACTGTCTTATACAGTGTTTGGATACATTGTAAGCTCACAATTCCTTTCTACTGTTTTGTTCTCTCAAGTGCTTCTTATCATTTAGTGTCAGGAAAAAACTTATCTGCTTTGTTAAATTGCAGAATGTAGCAGCTGAATAGAAATGCTTCACTGTGCTGAACATCTAATTTTAAACTCTAATTTCTGTATAGGATTAAAATTTCCAATTAGGTTAAGACTCAAAAAGTCCTCCTTTATGAAATTAGTTTGTGCTGCATTACACTTTGCTCTCATTTTTGTGCATCTAATTAATTCACATCTTTCTTTGAATTAGTGTTAAACCTTCAGAGCATATTAAGTCTCTTGAGGATGGGAAGGAAAACTTTTCTGACCACAGGGTATTTGAAGATAAATTACTGTGAGCCAACAGGAGTAATTTATGAGGTTGGAGCCATTGTTTGGCTTTGTTTTAAAATTTAATTTGGGTGACTTCCCTTCATTTTTATACAAATGTATCTTAGATGCTATTAAAAATGTAATTGCTGCCTCGAGACACAGTGAGTGGGTGTAACAGAGATCCATGGTGTATAAGTAGCAGCGTACCTTCTCCATCAGATTTTTATTTTTTATTACAGCACTTGGAGATAAATTACAAGTTATTTTTCTGCCTTTTTAAAAGCAGTTAATCATCCATGGCTGTTCACTACGGGTTTTATGACCAAATATCATAGGAATGAGTTAGAAGACAATTGAAAATCATCTGTCTGCAGCATAAAATCTTGCTACCTCTCCTCCAGAACACCAAGATTTCTGAACCACAAAATACGTGCAACACATTAAGACATCTTGAACTGTCATGATACTGATGACCTGTTCACTGCGACTAACCTGAGATAGAGGAAATAACGTGACTCTTTATGTCACAGACCCTGCTAAGATGCAGGTGATCTGCAGTGCTGCTGATGGGATTAATCAAAATGTCAAAGGCAAAATGGCTGTCTCCACAGGAATCCCATCATTCTCCAAAGTCAACATTTTCCCTTTCATCTGAATGTAGAAGCTGTGCGATGGTTTAAGACAGAATTTTTATATTACCTTCTGCTTTTCTACATTAGGAATTAATTAAGAATGCTCTTTTTCTTTTGAAGCTGGTGTGCTTTCAGTCTATATTAATGCTATACTGACTTCTCTGAGAACAGGGAGACTGTTGCCCAAGCAGCCTTCTGTTTGTGATTGACCCGAAGCCTTGGCGGTTTCCTGGGTTGTTCCTGAATATTATAACGAATTTACTCTCAGTTGAAGATAATATTGTGAGTCAGATGGGTAGAATTTGGACAAAACTGGGTGTTTCTGGTAGTAAATTTAAAGGAATTCGAAGTTGGGGGTATTTTTATGACTTCTATGACAGAGTATCTGCTACATAATTGGCTCGTTTGAAACTCTTCTCTAAGCTTGCTGATGAATAATAATAAAAAAAACCCCATTAAATGTAATTCCACAAACAAACTCAAGATTTTCTTTCTAACACTTGAATGTCGTTAGTGCTTGTAAAAATATTTTGTCCTTAGTGATAAGAAATGCAGCTTTGCTGAAAGTGTGCTTCTGCCACCCTGCACAGAGAGGATCTGTTGTGTCAGCACTCGTACAGACTTGGAGGTTATGTCAAGGTGAATGCTGAGTTGTAAAATCATAGGAAATCATTGAGATTCTGGTTTTGGCATAGGGTCTTTCTCAGGGAAGAAAAATGGCAATTTGAGAGCATTGACAATATCCAGCTACCACCGTTCTACCCCAGCAGCTATGACCTTCTGAAATGCAGCACTGCTAATAAACTTTACATATAAATTTTAACAGCCACTGAAATAAATTTTTATTTAAGAGGATCTCTGTAAGGGTTAAATATTTGTGGCTTAGTCGTATAGCAATATTTATAGAGTTCTCCAGGTTGTGACATTTCTTTTTTTTCTGTGTTTAAACTACAAACATGTTCAAAGTAGATAAATGAGGTAAGAAAACCTCATGAAACTAAGAAAAATATTTTTGTTGTTTTTACTTAGAAATTAGGACAAAAATTAATCTTCTTTTCTATTTTTTGAAATAATTTTTTCTCCTTTTAAAAATACAATTTAATGCTAATAATACTAGTTAAATAAGTCCTTTCTGGTTTAGTTCCATGGTAGGAATCTACAACAAACCCCATGAGAATTGACAACCTTTAAGCTCCTTGTGAAAATTCACAAGACTATAAGATTGCTTTAAATATCCCATTTTATTTCTTTTATTTATGTTGCGTTCTTCTACTTTAAGGAACAGCATCTTTTGCAAATCCTTAGTGTGAAGCAACCAAATGACTTAGAATCACTCAAAGCTCCAGGTAATAACAATGATCTGACCCAGGGGTAAACAATCTAATTTACAGAACAAATGTCTCAGGAGAGTTGATGTATGGCTTGGCATTATTATGGCAAATGGTTTATTTATATGAGTTGTAATACATCAGACGAGTAATGTGTTTGGATGAAAATGTTCATAAAAATTATAATTGTTTATGCCATTGGTAATAATTTAGCAATGGCTTCTCTCACCAACACAGTTGATTCAAATACAGATGCAAACAACAAAAGGCTCTCATTGTTCTTCAATGTAAATAAATTAATGTAAAATACGGAAGGAAAATGAGGCAAAAAAGAGCAAAGAATGCAAAAACCAAATGACATTGAGACACCAGTTTAATATGTATGTGTTTCAGCTTGATGGTCGATTTCATTAGCCAATCTCATTGTTATGCACCGACTGCCTTCCTGCAGTAAAATGAATATTGCATCTCTGCAGACTGAATAATCAGCAGGAAATATTTGTATATGAGTGACATGTGTGGGAAGAAGTATCTTCCCTGCTGGAGGTGCAGATTGTTTGTAATGACACATTAATCTTTGTTTGTTCCAAACATTAAACATTTTATTTGCAGGGTTTTAAAAAAACTGAAGAGTTAAACTGAATATAAATTTAAGTATTGTTTTATTTAAAATAAGGCTTCTGTTTTAACAGAGCATTTTGGTCATTCACAAAGAAAGAGAGGGAGCTGCATTTTGAGTGACGCTGCCTGCCTGCTCTTTTGTGATCGCGGAGCCTTGTTTTATGTGATGATTCCTTCAGATATTGTCTTGACTTGGCTGTTTTGACTCACAGCAGAGGTTGCACATCAAGCCATAACTTTGCTTCCCTTTTACATTCATTAAATAGCATTTCGTTATGTATATTATGGCTATTTTTGGTACTGAGATGAGTCACTTGTTTTTAAATCTCAATGACTTGGAAAAATGCTTATTGAGTTCCAGATACCTTCATCCTTTAAGATAAAAACTACTTTCATGGACACAGCTTGTTATTTCTGCATTTTTAATCTGGCTATTTGACAAAGTTTGAGGTGCTAGCAGCAGGTTCTACAAATATTCACCAAGCAGTAGAAGCAGAAAATATTTTTTTCCCCACATTTTCATCAAAATAAAAATAGGCTGAGGATCTCAAGGGATTCTTCTGCATCTATTAAAGTTGGAGCTTCTTGTGCCAAATCATTATACCACTAATTAAATCTTGGCTTTTTTTGAGTGATTAAAATCAGCACTAGATTTTTCATCAAACATAAATGTGCATGAATAAAAAATAATCATAATAGTGATTCCGTCCCCATTTATAACCTCACTGTTGCTTAGTTGTACCCATAATGGGATCGGGTCATACCTTGATGCCAAATTCAGAGATCTCTGCATAGCAAATCTGCTGCATAGTTTAATTCTGCACTTCCTTTTCTGACAACTTGTGACATTTAATCTCCAACAGAAGCGCTGTCTTACAGGACTCCTACAGATATTACATTGTTTGTTGGTGTTGAGGTAAAATACAGTGGTTTGCAAATGTTTTCATCTCCCATTTCACATGTTTCAGCCACAAACCGTAAAGATATTTTATCATATATTTTTTTTATATATAATACAGCACAAATTAGCACTTCATTGTGAAGTGGAAGGCAAGGATACATGGTTGAATCTTTTCCAGCATCAAGTATTTTGCAGCCTTAACTGGTTTCTTCTAGTGTCATTATTTAGGTCTGTCCATCTTTCCCTTGATTCTGACCAACTTCCCACATTCCACAGCATGATGCTGCCAAGACCATGTTCCAGGTGGTGTGTGCTTTCCACCCCACATACCACATAGTAAGCCTCATTTGCTTGGGGTACTACTTTGTGTCTGCGCAAATTTATCCCGGACCTGTCGGCCGTGTTCCTTGGTCTTCCTTGTTGCTGTTTGTTCACTAATTTTTTCTATAAAACCTCTGAATCCCTCACAGAAGAGCTGTAGTTATTTACTTCAATTAAAATACCTTGTGTAATATTAGATTACTTGCAGGTGGAATTTATTATATGCCTGATGAAGTCTAAAGGTTGGTTTCCATTTAAGGGTATCAGAGTAAAGGGGCTAAATACAGATTCATTCAGCACTGCAGTGAGAGTAATCCATACGTGTATTACTAATATTGTTTTCTGCATGATGGTGTGGACCATTCATTATTTCTGTATAAGGCAGCAGGATTTCTCTAGGTCTTTCTGTAGCCTAAATTTTGAATTTTTAAACTTCTAAACACTGAAAAGGCTGTTAAATTTTTTAATCATTGTTCTTTAACCTTTGTGCCTGCTTTTTTACTTCGCAGAGACATTGTTAAAAAGCAATGAAATCATCAGAGAATCACAAGAAAATGCACTGTAAACGGATGCATCTCCTTTAGTAAAGCAGTGGACATGTGGACCGTGTCAGTAACGCCTTGAAAGGAGCACACAGGATCTGTTTTACTGCGTCATTTCACTCACTGTCATCTCATTTCCAATGATTTATGTTGTGGTCCTGAGATAGACAGAGAAGAGCTGTGATTGTGATGTTTGCCCTGATCCTTGCTGCCTTTAAATTTGTCTTGGACAATTACAGTGGACTGCAACCTTTTTGAGAACCTCTGTTTTGTTACTGAGTGTGTCTGTTCTCCGTATTAAATGATAATTACATTGAAGTTACAATGAAAGTTGACACCAAAATTAAGTAAATCAAAACTTTTTTAGCCACATTTTTGAATTGTTGTAAATCAAATTTGAGAAAAATGTCTGAACACAGTAAAATGATCAAATAAGTCAACATATATTTTGCCCAATGACATATGGACTAAAACAAAAGGGGAAAACTCTCTAAAATACGAGGAATCGAGTTGGAACAACGATCGCGTCTTTTTAACTCTATTTTCATTGCTTTCATGTATAAGTGTTGACTGAATTTCATTTGACAGATATGGACTCCAGACTGGGGCTGGCCTCATCATCTCCTGTGCCACTGTCCTTTCAGAAGGGTTCTCCCACTTTCTCTTCTGCTCCACCTCAACCAACCTCAGTCAAGTACAGTCCGGCATATAGTCCTGAAGGCAACATCCCTTTTACGATATTTGGTATGTGCATATTTAACAGCAGGTTAAAAATCAAATGTGCTGCACTGCAAATCTGGTTGATTCGCCCACAGAGAGCTTTTCTTAACACTATGTATTGCATCATTAATCTGACTTTATATAGCACACTTTATTTGAATTTTTTAGAGAAGGAGAATTCAGCACACCAACTTAATGAATGACAACTATTTAAAAACCAGTACATGCCCTTGTGGATTTCTTTAAGCTCCAGTTTATCTTTTGTGATTTAACATGCCTGTCAGCCCCACTCTGTTTATGCAGCCAGTGGCATCTCTTGTTTTCTCTGAATACTAATTGTGGCCAAAGCCATTATGTACTGAGCAACAGTGCTGCACACACTGTCAGATTACACATGACCACAGAATAATGTGCAGATTTACATACAAGGGGTGGTCTTTTTTTTATTATTCTTTAATGATAAGATCCCCTAAAAACCTTGTCTCTTCCCTCTGCTTATTGCAGTGGAAAAACAGAGTCACCATTATAAATTATTCATGTTTATTTATTAACTGAAAACTCGAACAATTTGTTTATCCTATGTTGGATGAAAGTATGCAGTCATATTGATGTAGCAACTCAGTAAACTGAGATCTGTTGCAAGGCCACATGTCCATCAAATGGTGACCTCAAAGACGCATTACTGTGTTCAGTTCCTTCAAAGTAAAAATAATTGTTGTCGAAGGTGGTACTGTGGGTGCAGACCTCCATGTTAAGTTGTAAATCTCTTGTATGAAAAACAGTTGGAAATATCTAAATCTTTAATTTTGTGAGATGTATTTAAAAGACATCTCACAAAATTAAAGCTGTCAGGTGTACAAATATGCATATTTCCCTAATTGGAAAAACGATCTCATTTCAAGTTTCTTACTAGGTAATCATCAATCATGGCTAGTCAAGGTAAATTTGTAGCCATTCTGGTCATCAGATTATCCTGGAGGACAATAATTTTGCTTTGCCTTTAAATAAACATATCATGTTGCCATCTGGACTTTATGTTGCGTATTAATGTTTATTGTTTATGTTACTTCTGCTAGATATCGGTCCAGCGTTTTAGCCCGCAAGCACAACTGCATGGTGTGATGAAAGTCAAATCTGCCCATACAATCTATTTTTAAGTCCACAATTGCTGGGGTCATTTTTATGTCCTCCGACTGTCGATAAATTAATCTGTAAAGGTTTTCAGTTGTTTGATTTTTTTTATATATATATACATTTTTTACACTGTGTTCTTTATTTTGTTTTTTTTAGGTCAAACTCACCAGACAGTAGATGAACTTTCAAATATGCAGAGCTGTCCTGCTTATGATCTTTTAACCTCAAGTTCAAATTGCTCTGAGTTTGTTCACCGAGGAAAAACGGGCTTGTCGATGACACCTACACACACGCAATTCAAAGTGCTTCCAAGTAAGAAATGCTTAAGGTCTCAGAAGGTTTGATACCAGAATAGAATTTTTTTTTTATCGCAAGTGATTAAATCTAAATATAAAAACAATTGTTTCATGGGTTACTATCAGATTATCATGCTATACTAAATAATAATAAAAAAACAAAACTACCGTTTCATGTTTGAATGATAATTTTAAATAAAATGTATTAACTGGGTTAATTCATATATTTACTCAATGGCTGTCTGTACGTTTTGAGACCAGAAACTTTCCAAACTATTAATGTTTTTTGTGAAAGATGTGAAGGCCTTTTTCCAGCCACAGCAGTACATTGAGGGCAGCATTGTGTTGCACCATTCTACATACATCCAGAGAAAATTGTTATCATTCCCATAGTTTCTTTGGCATCTCATAGGAATAGTATGACAGGGTCTTCTGGGATTTGTAGCTGGAGCTTTGTAAACAGAAAACACAGAATGAGTTATGGGGACAAAATTAGTCTCTTTCCAGATTGTTTCATATGAAACGGTAAAATTAATGGTGACGTTTAAAGACGTAGATGCCAACAACCCAAAACCTCCAAAATTATTTTACATTCTTTAAAATCTACAGTGTTGTACGACAAATACAGTTTGAGTAATACCAAATATCATTGATATTTGACATAAATTTAAGTTAAGTTCTTTGGTTCGTTGACAGAATATTTGCATGTTTATTCTTTACACATGACAAACTGTCTTGTTTACTCAGAGCTGTGGCGGCCGACTGAGATGGAGAATTGCAGAGGAGGAGTCGTCTTTCACCCTCTTCTGGGTCTGCATCCCTTCTCTGTACCAGTCTTCAAAACCCATAATCCTGCTGATCCACAACTTTACACCTCAGGTAATGTAGGAAAAAAACAAAAAACAAACTGTTGTTCCATCATTGGGTATTATACAGTATCAAGCAGTACTGAATGTAAATGAAACCTAAACCACAAAGAAGCATGAACATATTAACTAATAATATTTACTATCAATACTCAAAATTGACCTGTCCAGGTATCAATGTGTTTGGTTCACATAACACACCCTGTACTCTCTCAAGACAATTAAAATGCTACTTTGTGCAGGTGTGGGCAGGTGGAACGCTTCTTCCTCAAACAGGAACTTGAACACCAGTCCATTACCACCTAAAGAAAAAGAGAAAACTAAAATCAACTCAAGTTGGAGTCAAAATAGCCTTTCTGAGCGTGCGCAACACCATAACACCATTCTCACAACAAAGGAAAAGGTTTGTATTAAGTAAGGTTTTTTTCTTCCTTTTTATTACTTTGGTATGAATGTAATCGTTTTGAAATCTTATTTTGTTGTCATTAAGGATGTCATGAAAAGGCCGCTAGAGACACCCAGGTGTGATGTTCGCCTGTCAGGATCCTTGTCAGAAAGCTCCAGTGAAGAAATCAGCAGTGATTCTGACAATACGGAGAAAGATGAGGATCTAAGCAGCGACAGCGACGACTCTGACTCTGAAAAAGAGATCCAAGTTGTAAAGAAAGTCAGTGGAACTGTGGATGTGCTTTCATAATCTTTTTGCATTATGTTCAGTTTGCTGCAAAATAATTCATAAAACTTTTTTTTTTACATTTTGGCACATTGCACACACAAATGTCATTCTATTTTAATGAAATAACAGAAAGTATCCCATTAAGATACTTTCTTTTATCCTGAAAAACGAGGCATGAAAATTTTCTAAACATAAATCTGAAAAGTGTGGTCATTTGGGTCAATGTTTTTTAGAATGAGATTTGAGTGCAAGTCTTTTACAGTAATTTTAAAAGTTTTTCAAACCTAGATACAAAAATGTTGCATATTTGTAAAAATAGTTCTAGCTCAGTCCAATTACACTATAGATTCAAGTCTTACAACGTATTTTCAGTTGAATTAAAGTTTGGAGTTTGACTTGGCCATTTTAACACATTAAAATGCCTTGATCATGGATAATGAACTCCGATAATGAAGAGATTCTGTGTTCAAGCAGGTACAAAAACAAGCAGGATATTGGCTCTCGAGGGCTGGATGGAGTTGGCCGCCTTGATTTAAACCCATTGGAGCGCTGGTTGTATATTTAGGGCTGTTGTCCTGCTGTCCTGAACTTGTAGCTCAGTCTCAACTCTTCTGCATCATCTTAACTGTTTTTTCTCCAAGATGACTCCATCCATCTTTCATTAAATTAAATTATTTTCCTTTCCATGCACAAGAAATGTGTCCCTGCAGCATGATAATACCACCACCATGTTTTCCTACCAGTAGTACTTACTTTGTTTTGATCTACCGCATAAAATATCATTAGTACCCATTGATGTTTGTGGTGCATGACAATATGGAAAATGTTTGAGGATAGAAATATTTTAACATTTTGAATTATGCATAAATAAATATACTTGGAGTGACAGCACAAACTTTGATAAAGTGTATTTGATAACTTCATATCTGCTCTGGATTTGTCAACAGTCATGCTCAGTTGGTGGGTGGAAGGCTGGAAGCATGTGTTAGATGACAGAGCTGCTAGTGTAAGAATCTCACAGCAGGAGCTGACATGATGTTCTGTCTTTTTGTTGTTTTCCTCCTACTCAGAATCTGACACACAACACTTCTTAGAGTAAAGAGAGGAGACCTTTTGCTGGTGATGGAAAAGCTTGTCAAACGAGTCTTTGTCAGTGTTTCTGTCACTTTCTCTGATCAGCTTCAGTTCCTTTCTCGTACTGTTGGTCTCCCTACTTGCACAGTACTGTTTTTCAACAGTGTAGTGACTGCAGAGGAGAAAAGCCAACAGCATGTTGTTCTATTACATCCCACTGGATTGGCTATTGACGACATTTCTTTACCACAGTCCCACAGCAAGGCTTGGCCTTCACACTCTAAACTTGTTCCAAACCCTGAACAAACCTAAAGCTCTGAGTGACCTTTTTTAGATTTTGTAGATTATTTGACAAATATGACCTGAATGCTAGAAGCCAGAATTCATGATTCTGTCAAATATGGCAAGTTGTCCTGATCCTAAACGGCTCCAAGCTATCAGTGGAATTGGGTTGGTTTGAATATTTAAATAATCAAATAAACTATGTTTTTATTCTTAAGCAACTTATCTGTTATTAAAATTGTGTTATATATTTATAAATATGTACTTGGAAAAAACATAACTCATTCACTCATTTACTCAACTCACCGTTTTCTGTTGTTACTTTGTTATGAGTGAATAAAAGCCAGTGCTTCTATTCTTCTGGAGTGTCTGACCGCGATGGGACTGAAAATTACAGTTGCGTTTTTGTTCCTATAAGATTAACATCACAAAACGGATCAACAATTAGCTCTCTTATGCTTGGGGTTGGTTGTTATATAAAGTAAATCTCTTTTATAGTGTATAGTGTCACTATTGTAAAAATAAGGGATAATGAAGGACTGCATATTAGGAGAGTTTGGATCCATGTGGTGGTTCCCAAGAAAGTACAGCCTTTTGATTGTCAGTTTGATAATAGGGTTGTACAACATGTCAGTTAATGTCTCGCAGTGGGAGGGGAGGAGGTTAAACAAATTTCAAAATATTTTTATAGCAGTCTGTCGTCAATATTTGACAGACTCCGGCCTGCCTTTTTTTGTCATTTTCCTTTATTACACCTTCATTCACAACCCACAGCAATACAATGTGAGTGACAGTGATTTAATTGTTGTTGTTCTATTTATTCACAAAGGCTGTAACTCAGATGGATTCTGTGAAGAAGGCTTCCTTTGTACGACCCAAGTGCCAAATTTGGTAAGACAAAGTTCTTGTTTAAAGGCCACTAACTGAGACTGTTCTTTTTACAAGATATTATATATAAAAAACTATTTGTAGTTTTATAATTATGCACTTTGCTTTGTTGTTATTAATTAATAATCCTTATAAAAGGGGCACCAAATAAAGGGGCTAAGTGATTGAGCAGGTGCATCGCACAGAGGCTCAATGCAGTTTTCCCTGGATTAATTCCTGGCCCCCACCAACTGCTGCATGTCTTTCCCCTTTTTTTCTCTGCCCTTCTTCCTGTCAGGCTACTTTAGAAAAATCCTGATAAAATAGGTTTCTGGTTGGAATTTGTAAAAATATGTGTGCTCCTCAAACAGTCAAAGTACTGTCAAAATCTCAGTTTGTCATTGTTTATATCCATTCACTTTTCATCTGGCAGGAACCCAGAGCTGTTCCTGAACCCCCACTTTAACGGAGTGGCCAGCACTGCAGATCAAGATGCACCTTTGGCTCTCTTAACGAAACCTCGTAACCATACCGACTCTCCCAGTAAAAGGCTGCTCTTGGCAGCAACCAGACCTCCCTACCACACACCCGTCAACCTGAGTATCGGCATCAAGAAGTCGTCCGACTCCTCTGCTTCGCCATCCAAATCTGCCCCATCAGGACTTGTTCCAGGATCCGTTGAGGCTGCTTCAGTTCTGCACGCAGGGTGGAGGCCAACAAAAACCAGTTCCTGCCTAAAACCTGTGGACTTAACCAGAAGCAGTGGGTTTGATTTCCACAGCAGCAGAGGCTCGGAGGACTCTTCAGGAGACATTGAGGATGACGAAGAGAATAGTCTGAATTCTGGCAGTAGCCTTTCAGGTTAAGTTACAATTCGATAAATACTTTTCTGAAAAGAGCTTATAGAAATCAGAAAAGAGAAAAGAAAATCTGAAATGATGGGAATAAACTGAGCCTTCTCTGTCTGCAATCACCCTCAGACTCTGGGAGCAATCCAGAGAGTGACGGTGCTGAGGATCATGGGAAGGAGTTCTTTAAGGCAGAATCACATACTGATGCAGACAGGAGTGCCGCCCTGCTTAACCTGCAGATCTCAAAACATTTAGGTCGACCAGCCACCAATTCACTTCACCACCATGGCAACCTCACTCCTCCTCTAACATTTGCAACAGCAGGTAACAAATCTATTCTCTTACAATATCTTTATAAAGGTTGTCTAGTAACATTTCAGTAAGAAAGTTTAATCACTATAAGACCCTCCCAAAGTCTGTCTTTTAATTATTATTATTATTTGTGGTGATTTATTTAATTTTTTTATTTAACAAATCCAGAATGTAACGTTTATTATGTAATACAAGCTGGATAAAATGAGCTCTCTGCAAGAAGCATTTAGCTTTTGGTAGCACTCTGTATATGCAGTTTTAATAATCAAAACAAACACTTTGCATATGCTACATTTTAGAGCCCTTTATTAAAACAGATATAAGTGTAAGATAAAAGAACAAAAAATGAGTTCTGATATTCTCAAATATCAGATCATGGAGCATGATTTTAATACAAATTCTACTGTTCTATTAACCTTTTAACCCCCCCGCATTTAATTCTGAAATGTATTCAAGTTCACTAATGAAATCCCTTTGATCTCTTTTGTTTTGCTCTAAAATGTGTGTATTTTCCCCTTTGAGCAGTCTAACAAAATTACTCCGCTTTGACACGAGAGAAAAAACTGTTCACAATGCTATAGAAATATATAGTGTGTTATTACATAATGTTAATGGTAGTAGTACATTTATATAGTTACATATTTATTAACAATATTTAACAATACATTTAAGTATTGACTAAAACCCATCTGATTCCTTGTTGTCTAGTATTGTTTAGATCAGATTCACGTTTATGATGCTCTTGAATAAATGAGAAAATGGATTCAGTGACTATATATGTTTCAGAATACTAGATGAAAAAAACTGTTTTCATTTACATCTATTAAAATTATTAAGGTACAACATTCATCTGTGTAACAACTTGACCACCTTCCATTTTTCCACTATTATCCTCCTCTATTTTAAAAACATTAGCTTATACTGTATTCAATAAGTGAGAAAAGCATTCATTTTCCCCTTCTGTTTTTTAAGGTTTGAAGAGGAAAAGGAGAGTCACAGATGAGAGAGCTCTGCAATTACCTCTTAAGTTTGGGTGAGATTTTGCAGCTAAACCTTTGTTTACGTGGTTATTTGCTGAATTGTTGATATCAAAGCCAATTTTTAGGTAGAATTAGGGTTTCTCACTAAGGTCTGCAGTTATTTTATGAAGAACATTCTTTGATGTATATCCACCAATTAAAAATCGGACCTTATCTCTGGCTCTAATATTAAATTGATAAAAATAATTTCAAACTCAATTTATTCCAATATATTCAGGATATTAATATATTTATTTGATAAAATTTCTGTTCTTGATATTCCTCTTGAGATGGGAGAGAGAGACCCGGATGAGAACTGTTCTTGGCCGCCTGCAAGGGGAGGTGGCTTACTTTGCTCCGTGTGGAAAAAAGCTGCGTCAATATCCTGATGTAGTGAAGGTAAATAAATGCTGTGTCATGTAACTGTGCTTCTCTAAAAGACTGAGTTAGAGCTTTAAATGTCTGAGTTTGAAGCTTCTGTTGACAGTTGAGCTGAATAATTACTTTGCAGTGCTCTGTCCTCCACAGTACTTGGTCCGGCATGGAATAACAGAAATTTCCCGGGACAACTTCAGCTTTAGCACAAAAGTTAAAGTTGGTCACTTCTACGAAGGTAGAGAAGGACCAGAGGTAAAGGTTTTGCGTTCCTAGCTCTATTTATTGGATTTAATATTAATACAGTTAAGGCCAAGATTATTCGCACCAATGGCAGATTAAAATAAAATTATTTAATGGGATTGCAACAGTTAACCACACTTTTAATCACTGCAGACCAACATTTTGCTGGTGTTTCGAATACGTTATCTTTGTTGATGAACTCAAAGACTTTAAGATCGGAAGTCCTCCTAAAATGTATCTCTCTCCTGAGATTTTCTTTTGGTTTCGAGTTTTAACTCTGTTCAGACAACACTAAATCATTTATTATATCTACAGTTAGTAAAACATATTGGAACGAAATAGTTTGAAAGAAAATTCGCCAGGTGCATGAATAATTTTGGACTAGAGTACATGTAGTTGTAAAAATAGCAGTATTTGATGACATGTTGATCAAATGTATGACTAAAGCTGATGTTGACGCTTTACATGCATTTATCATTTATAATGTCATATTAATGTCATATTTGATATTTTTATTTGAACTGCTCTTTTTTCTGCTGGAAAATGACGATGCAACTAACTTGGATTGAATATAAGACTTTCTTGCATAAGTTTGAATTTACCCCACTATTATTTAGCTGCACCTTGATCACATGATTTTTGTATCCATAAAAAAACTTTTTTGTCACTTTAGAGGTACAAAGTAGATTTTTCTCATTTTGTCTGTGGATTAGAGAAAGTGAACAATACAGAAAAAAATTGTATTAGAAATTACTGCTGCGTTGAAAAAGATTATACAGTTTTCAAGAAAGCTGCTGACCTCAAATGAGACATCATGGGTTCTTGTGTTAATCATGCTAACTGGAAAAAAGGATCTAAATTATAAAAAGAGTGCATGTTATTTTACCCCTTGTTTGCTTTCCATCTCTGACTTTCCTGATCTTTGTCAGGGTTTACAGTGGTTCCTGATGAATGAGGAGGACTTTTCTTCTTGTATCATAGCAATGAATGGACGGCGCAGCCAACAAACAAAATCCAAACACCAGACCGCAAACGATGTTTCTGCAGCCCAGCATCATCATCCTGCATATTGTAGTGAACCTCCTCTTCAAGATATTAGTGATTCAAAGTTATTACGTAAACTGGAAGCTCAAGGTTAGTTTTGCATCGCTGAAATATTCAGCATGCAGAAGCTGTTCAACCTTTCGCCAGTGTTGCTTTAGACCATCGTAAAATCCAAATATCTTGGTTATTTTTGTCTTACTGAAAACTATGTTCCACATGACTGGTGATTTCTAATTTCATGCTTTTTACTGTGTAAAAATTTTGGTTTAGTGCATTCGATAGTAGTGCAAGTAATTCCAACCAGCCAGTTTGTACTGGGACTCCTCTTTACAATGGTAGAAAACCAGACCAGATGTTTGTCTGGTCTTGTCTGGCATCTGCTCTTGTTGTTACAGCTGAAGGCTGAATGGAAGAATAACCTTAATTTGAGACTGAGCACAAAAATCTTGTCTTTCAGCATTGTAAAAAGATTTGAGATCAATCTACTGTCAATATTTCTTTTAAGTCCTAGCTTTTGTAAAACCGGACATTCCCCCCCCCCCCCCCCCCCGTTAAGATAATTAATTAAATACGTTTGGATTTCTCTGTTTGTTTGTTTCATTTTTATTCATGTATTTTTATATTTTGCATTTCATTTGATATTTTGTCATGTGGCAGAAATAGCTCGACAGGCAGCCCAGATAAAAATGATGCGGAAACTAGAAAAACAGGCCATAGCACAAGCCACCAAGGAGGCAAAAAAGCAACAAGGTAAACAGCTGCTGTCCAATCAGACTCTCCTCTAATTCAGACTAAAAGTTGTGTCCAGAATTTATTCCTTTGCATATTCCAGCAATACGGGCTGCTGAAGAGAGGCGTAAGAAAAGAGAGGAGATGAAGATTCATAAACAACAAGTAAGTATTTTTTTTTTTCTGCAGTAATTCATGTTTGCAATGAATTACTGCTATGGTAATTTATAACACTGGGACTTCCATATTTGCATTAACACTTTGTAGACCTTCATTTCCCATTCTGCTTCCCCTCACTGCTTTCTATCATGCATGACTTAATAGTTAATCCATTTGATCTTGCCCTCATCCTTTCTCCAGGAGAAGATCAAGCGCATTCAGCATATTCGTATGGAGAAAGAACGCCGTGCACAGCAGGTTCTGGAGGTTTGTCCTGAAATTTGAAACGCCTCTTATCTGCTTTGGATAAAAATATATATATAAACTACTAATGCTAACACTTTCTTTGCAAAAATACAATTGGATATGAAAATCCTCCATATGTGCTGAAGTTTTATGAAAAATACAGTATTCATTAATCAAGAGAAGAGAAGAATTTACACAACCATGTGTAATACACCTATTTTACATTCCCTCATTAATAAAAGCTGTGAAGTATTTCAGCTTTTCTAAATCAAATTTCAGCTGACACGCTTAGTAAAAGGCTCTTAATAGGATTTCATTAGAGCTGCAATCACTGATAAAAACATTGCTTAATTTGCACTGACTGAGGCCTGTTTTTTTTTTTATTACTATTACGACAGTTTTGTATTTTATAACGGATGGAAAATGTGAATCTCAATGCCTGCAATTCCATATATTCAATGTAATGTTAACTGAAAACTGCTGAGTAGAATCAAGCTTACTAAGCAACATACAGTGGAGAAAGCTTCCTCTTCAGTCCTGTCATTTCATTTTAATGATGGTGCTGATTCATTTTAAAATGGTTTTAATATCTCCAAAATAAAATAATTACTTTGGTGCTAGTGGTCTGCCCTAAGTGTTTCTGTTGGGCTGGATGAACTCTGCTTTGTGACAAAGTCAGTCACGTAAATAGCGTGATGGCATGCCTCAGTCCAGCACCTGGTTATCTGTAATATGCTGCCCAGGTGCACCTAAATTAATAAAACTTAATCACGCTTGCATGAAGCTGGATCTACACATAGACTCGGGTAGTGCACCCTACATGAAACTGCTCTTCCAGAGAAGAAACCCACACACCTCCCAATTGCCCAAGTAAACTGGATGGCTAAGACCATGGGAAACTATGAAATCTTAAGGCTACAGTTTAATTTTAAAATATATTTGACACTGTCAAAGAGAGCCCTATGCTTCAAGTATTTGGAGGGGGAAGGTCTTTAAAATCCTGACAATCTTCACTATTTCTTTTGTTCTTTCTGTACACCACTTTGATCAGTGTAACAGATGTTTCTAAATGTGCTGAATGAATACATTTGAACTTTTATATGATGTTAAAGTGACCTTACTCCTATATTTTGATCTTGTCTCTGTGCGTTTTTGCTTGCAGGCAAAGAGAAAGAAAAAAGAAGCTGCAGCCAATGTGAAAATGCTGGAAGCAGAGAAAAGAAACCAGGTGAGGTAAACATTGATTGGTGCTACTTTGGTTAACCAATTCTTTTTACCCATTAGCCCTTCCTTTTCCTCTGCCTACATTGCATACTGGAGGCACCGTCGCTATTTTCTGACTTGTCGGTGTCAAAGTTGTTGATTGCCTTGCAGCATCAGTGTAATTACAAAGGGGCAAACTAACCTCATTTTCATGTACATGCACTTATGATTGATGACGTCTTCATTTGCACATTTAATTAGTCAGTGATCTTTATGGGGTTGGAAGTTTGACAACAAGATTGTTCAGTACAATGAACCAAGCTTGCCTTTTCTGCATGCTATTTAATTATGGTCATTTATGTGCTCATGTTTGGGTTTCTAATTGAATCCTTTGTTTGAAGGAGAGAGAGCTCCGTAAACTTCAGTCTTTCTTACAGAAGCACCAGGTATGATTTTTGTCCAGAACTGACAGCAGTATTGCTCTTAATCTACATCATGTGTCAAAGTTGTTTTAGCTGTTCAATATTTAATCTTTTTTTTTCCTGTTCCACACTTGAATTTTCTGGCTTTGGTTTTTACTTGTGCTTTTCTGATTCCTGATTCTATGCCAAATCTTTCTCCCAGGAGCAGGAGCGGTATAGGCTAGATATGGTACGAACTTGTTATTGATTTGTACATTTAGAACAACAAATGCATGTGCTGTATGAATAGCTAACATCATATTCTTGCCTCCGTCTGCATGGCTTTTCCAGAATAATCTGCTGCACACCTCTGCTGTTGGTAACTTTGTAGAAATGCATCCATTATCGTTCTAATACGATTAAAAATACACTCGGGAGTAAAATCAGACTGCCATTGTAAAACACAGAGAACATATGTATGTTGTGTGTATGTTTACCATCATGTCCTCCAGAACGGTTCATCCTTGCACAAGCTGTTAAACATAGCACTGAAGTAAACTGTTTTCTCTTTTAACTTTGAGTTTGGCTTCCCATGCTTCTTATTATTTAAAGCTGTTTATCACAGTTGTCATTGACAATTATGGGATTCATCCCAATAGATTAAACGGTTGCGAATTAAGATGAAAAACACTTTTCTGTCCACTGGTAGGAGAGGGAAAGGCGCAGGCAGCACATGATTCTCATGAAAGCTGTGGAGGCCCGGAGGAAGGCAGAGGTGATGAACTGCAGCTTACATCCTAACCTTCCACACACTCCGATAAGGTTACATTTCCTAATGGAGAGTTGGGTTTTAGCCACGTTTGGTTTTAAAAATCATAATTTCTTAAAGTATCCACTTTCAAAATTTGAAAATCTTGATTTAATGTCAGCTTTACACTTCTGCACTAAATTGTCAATTTTAATGAAATTAAATTTAAGTCAAATGTACCAAGCTTTTTAGTTGTAAAAATAACAAATGTTTTAAAATGCACAAGAGGGTTACATACTTAGAAGGTACTGTAAATTTGTGTTTTAAACGATGCAGTTGCATTTTATCGATTTAAAGCCCTTTCAAGACATGTAAAACAACCCTAGAGTGCTTTTGTTGGGATGGTAAATCTAATTTTCTTTGTTGCAGGAGAAAGAACGTCTGAGAAAAGAAAAGAAAGCAGAGAAACAATTAAACAAGAAGAAGAAACTGGAGCTCAAAAGACTGAAGCAGAAAAACGCGAAGGAGCTAATGAAGCCAAAAGAAGACATGTGTTTACCAGATCAGAAGGTATGCACAATGTGAGCTGTTTATAAATGTCATAATCACTGTAATGTTGTTGAAGCTGCATGCTTGAAGATTTGAACAGCTCTTTGTGTCCTTTACAACCAAACTACACTTAAACTGATTTAAATTGAAACTGATGTAGATCACAACAGTGCCATCAAGTGGGGGCTCCTGGTATAACCATAAACCAGATATCACTGCTTACATCATTTATTTGAAAATACTTAGAGACTTATAGTAACGTGTACATCATTAATTTTAATCCTAAATTTATAAAGCTAAGAATAATTGTGATCCTCTTGTTAAAATCGTGTTCCTTTCCCCAGCCACTTCCAGAATTACCTGGTATACCTGGACTAATTTTACCAGGAAAAACATTCTCAGACTGCCTGATGGTGTTGCAGTTTATCCGTAACTTTGGAGCGGTTCTAAAACTCGGATTAAACTCAAACCAGATCACTATAAGCGACCTGCAAGATGGGCTGCTCAACATTGGGAACAGTTTGCAGAAGGTGCAGGACCTGCTGGTGAGCATGCTGTCTGCAGCTGTGTGTGATCCGGGTATACCAGCAGGCCATAAGGTGAGGGCTTGTCTTTTCACCTGTATTATTTCTGCAAGTATTTAACTACAAGAGGCTGAAAATGAATGCTTGTTTTGCTGGAAGACACTGGTAACTAGATTTGGCCAGGAACTTTAGAAAATAGGATCCCAAAACTTGATATGTGCTGCAATATATTTTTCTTTTCTTTTGGACAAGAAATTCATATTGTGTTCTTACAGTACTCCAGGAAACAAGTATTTTATGTCTGTTTTTATTCTTTAAATTATTTGTGAGTTGGAAACAGCTGGAGATTTAAAAAAAAATTGTTTGACTGTTTCAGTGCAAAACCCTGTTGGGAGACCATTTGACTAGTGTGAAGATCAACCAAGACAATGTGTCTGAGATCCTCCAAATCTACATGGAAGCTCATTCTGAACAGTCAGAGGTGGCTCCTCTGGCCCACAGCCTTGAAACCAAGGCGTTCCAGGCTCACAGTCCGTCAGATAAGGCTGCTATACTGGCGTTCTTGGTTAACGAACTCTGCTGCAGTAAGGCTGTGATCAGGTAAGATTACCTTCTGATTTATTTTTTTTACAATTAGCCATTAAAGTTAGGAAGTGTTTGTCAGAACTGCTGCTTCACATTGAGTTTTTCTGATTTGTATGTTTCTTTCCATCTATTGATCTGGATACCACCAACATTTATATCGCTCAGTGAATAAACCTAATTGACGACGCTTAACATGTTGACAAAATAACTCTGTAATCTTTACTCTCCAGTCTCCAGTGTGGTACTGATGGAGACTCATTCTCTGTCCTGTGTTTTCCTCCAGTCAAAAATATTCTGTTGTCTGTATGTATTTGATCAAGAACTCCAGAAAATTGTTAATTTGCAGCAACTTTAGTGTTTTACAAAAGTCTCTGGAACCTAAACATCCTTTTGAAATCTCTTCACGCTCACAAGTAAATCAACCACTCCAAAAAATTTAAAAGCAAGAAATGAAAAAATGAAATGAATGTAGGAATTTGTTCTCTGTCAGGACAGTAAAAGCAGGGGCCCTGTATGCTAACAACACTTTGGAAATATTTACAATAATAAGTTCACTTAAGATGTTAGACTAGAACAGAAAAAAGCTTAATTTATTTGTAGAACTTTTGTTGTACCAATATATGTATGAAAATGTCAAATTCCGGCTGACAGGAACTTTCACCAGGTTGCATCAGACAATGCGTCTTGCTTTAAAGTATACTTTGCACTCTTTGATGTGTTAAAATGCCTCAGATCCTTCTGTTTCATTGTTTTCTTATTAGGAGCTACATAAAGGAGGTAGAGGAGATGTGGTATAAGGGAGCAGGTCTTTTAAATTCAGTGTAGATAATTGGGAATCAGACCAGGGATTCACTGCTGGAGGCTATTTTCCCTTTTATTACCAATAAAACTGCTGGCCACTATAGATCCTCACATCTAGTCAACTAAATCTGCACCTAGCATGCAAAAAAAAAGTTGATGGTTTTGCCTGATGTTTTTCAGCCAGATCGACAAAAATATAGATTATATGACCAACCTGAGGAAGGATAAATGGGCATTAGAGGGAAAGCTGCGCAAGTGAGTAAATAAATCATCTGAGATGTCTTATGGATATTGGATGAATGTTGTTAAATTTGTATTGAAAATCAAATTTTGCTAACTTTTTGTTTCTGTAGACTGAGGAACATCCATGCAAAGAAAACAGATAAAAGACACACTGATGGAGGAGAAGAGAGCCATACCTTCAGCAGCGTCACTGTCCAGAACAAATGTAAGAGGAGGAAAAGCAGGAGCAGCGAAGAAGAAGATGAAGACGCCGACGACCAAGGAGAGGATTATGATGGACAGGAGAAAAAAATGAGGAGAAGGAAAATGAAGAAATCAGAGACATATGGAGAGGAGGTCAGAAATTGTATCCTCTAAGTGGAAAATCATTGTTTCAAATATTAGCCATCAGCCCGTTCTCCAGCTTCACAAATATACATTTTTCTCCTAGGAAGCTGCTAGACATTCAAGTGACATTACCGAACTAGACACAAAGATCCAGAAAACATGCAAGGTAAAAGAAGACGGTTCATGTACTCATGATGAGGATTATTATTATTATTTTTCTTTGCAGAAAAATAATCCTTAATTAGTTATTTTGTTTCAATTATTCAATTCACAAGGGGAGATTTGTGTATTTTTTTAGATTACATTACACGTATTTCCCTGAAATATACCTGTAAAGTATTATAATTGGTAACCTTCAACTTGTTTACAATCTTGGTCTTTGTCTCCCAGCATCCTCTTGACATTAGTCTAAAGGCATAAAATGAAACAATAGTTATAATCACAACTGAGCACATAAAATACATCACTCTGAGTTTGTGTTTTTAAATTACTTGAGCTTCTCTTTTTGTCTTGAATTACTTTGACTAATATTTGCTGGCATTGTAATTCACTGAGATTAATTTATCTAAATGTATATATTTTTTCTCTCTCTTTTAAGTTGCAAAGTGAAATCAGTCAGAAGCTGTTTGAAGCATCTCACTCACTGCGCTCGATGGTTGTTGGTGAAGACCGATACAGGAGGCGCTACTGGCTCCTCCCACATTGCGGGGGCATATTTGTTGAAGGACTACAGAACGGTAAGCGTAAATTCAGAGTTGATTGAATTCTGAGCTATTGCGTTCCATATTTCCTAGTTGACCAAATGTTTGTCTTTCGCAGAGTTGGAGGAGGTGGAGAAAGACGGGGGAAGACAGAAGGCTTCTGTCAGAGTAAAGGAGGAGCAGCAGGAAAAGATCTCACAACAGAGGACAGGAAATGTTAAAACCAAGGCAGAGCGCCAGCAGAACGACGACGACTGTCTTCTCCAAAAGTCTTGTTCTAAGCTCGGCAAACTGTTTGAAGCAGCCAAAATAGATCAAAACTCAAACATTGATGCTGCAGACACCCATCCTAGTCAAGTTTCTATCACAGAGCCTCATCGTTCCTGTTGTACCCCGGAGACGGATAAAACTTCAGCTCCATCTGCGCTCAGTGCTGCCCAGCTCAACAATAACTGCATGACCTGCAGCCCTCAATCCATCCTGCCTGACAACCAGCTGTCTGCGGTATTGACTGAAAAAAGCAGCGAGTGGTTTAGCCTCCTGCCCCGCGCTCCTTGTGATGGCTCTTCTGTGGTCTCGGACATCAGTTGTCCAGGTTTCATCTCCTCCTCGCAACTTGACAGGACCGAATCCCCCTCATCGCTCGTCCCCAAAACACAGAGGAAAAACACCAAAGCTGGGATTAATAGACTACATGCAGCTGACTCTCAGGTCAGTCATTATTTTTGCTTTGTTGAGATTTAGTCAGAATCCAAATGAATGTTTAAAGGTGGCCTATTGTGCTTCCTTGAAAAGGTTAGGCTATGGGCTATTCAAAACAGATTCATTATATTATTTGCACAAAATCATTTTTGACCACGAGATTTTGGTCTGCTCAGTTCTGCCTATTCAGAGCTCCTTTAAGAATGAGTTTGTTTAGGGCCTCTTGTCACTTTAAATCAAAATAAGCTGCTGCTGGCCACACCACCCCATCAGCACCTCTAAATCATTTACTCTGGTTAATGAAAATGGCTACAAACAGATGTGGAATTATACAACATTTGGAAAGCAGAAGTAGAGCCTCCTGCACAACCAACAGGAAAACAAATGGTTTCTGAATGGCGAATCAACAGCAACACATTTATTGTTTCCAGCAGTCATTGTACAGCAAATACAATGGCAAAACCAGCTGACCAATCATGCTGGAGCTCCGCTTGGGTTGCTACATAATGGGTTCGGCTTCGCTGGGGTTGCTAGATGAGGTGCAGTGCCTGTGGATTTGTTACATTAGGAAGGTTTTGCTCTCCTAACACCAAAAAACATGAACTTAATGTCCAAAATATGGCTGGGTGTTGTGTTTTTTTTTAAGTGCTGAAGGTATTTCTGGTTGCAGTAGAAACCCAAATTGATGTGCAAAATCTTGCAAAATATGATTTTTAAAAAAATAATATTTAACATTTTTATTTTTATTACTTAAAATGACATTTTTACTTTTGCTGTATGTAATGCGAAGTGAAACCAACTTTTGTACTGTGCATTTTATCATCTCCGTAAAGTAAAGTCTGGCATTCATATGAGCAGTCTGACACTGTACGACATGTTCAGCTCAGCAACAAGTTCCAGCCTGTCCCTCTCTGCCTCCTCTATAACCTCTTTGCTGGATCTAACCTCCCAGGAAGCAGAGGGTAATGGAGACGAGGACCTCTGTCTGGCAGATTGCAACTCTGTCGACAAGAGTGAGACCACAGAGCCTCTGAATAACAAGCCTGCTTGTGCGTCATTCTCTCCTCTGGAGGTAGCCAAGGCTCAGGACTACATTTGTCCTCAGCCAGTTCCTGAAGGTAAGAGGAAAACCTCTCTGGTATGTGGGAAGTTAAGTGTCATGGACTAAAAAGCCATCAGGATACACACGGTGATGATGTGATGGTTGTCGGCCCAAAAAAACTTGAAGAATCATTAAATCTGCATGCATGTTTTGGCAGAGGTGCTGCGAGGCTGGTGGAGAATTTCAGATGCGGAGAACCTGCAGAGTCTGGTCAATTCTCTCCATAACCGGGGAATAAGAGAGAGGATGCTGCAGAAACAGATCCAAAAAAATATGGAGCACATGAGCCAGATCTACGCCAACCGAGCAGATGGTAATTTAAACTTCAACTAATAATATATGAAACGTTATATTTTGAGATGCACAAATTACATTGGTTTGAAAAAGTATTCATATCACTTATTATTATCAAAATACATTTATTAAACAAGCCAGGGCACAAGTTAGGGATGTGTGTGCAAGAGAAAAAAAAGATGGATGAAGGGTGTCGTCTCTACGTGGAATATTGGCGCCAAATTACCACAATGGGACAAATGGCTAAGCTTTAGAAGCCAGATGAAGTTGCAAAAAGACTTGAAACTGGGGCAGATGTTCATTGAGCAATGACTCCAAACATCCACCCAATGTAAAGATTTATCAAAATGTACTCTTGTGTGGAAATGGCCCACTCAAAGTCCAAGCGTAAATCCAGGTGATTATCTGGCAAGACTCTAATCTGACTCCACTTTTTTACAAAAAAACCAAACAAGGAGTACAGTTTTCATTTTCTAGACATGCAAACCTGCTAGATACATAACCCAAAAAACCTTCTGACGTATTTCTCCAATGAAATGCCTCTGAGAAGCTACATAGAAATACACCTCATTTTCTGGCTCTTCCTTAGTAGCTAACTAATAATATAAAAAGCAAAACAATTATTTTGTTTTTGCTTCACAGAAGCAAACTGTACCATGCTGGATAAAATCCCATTAAAATATACTAAGATTTGTGGCTGTAATGTAAAGACAACAATAGATATGAATACTTTTGCAAGGCTTTGAAAGTTGACTGTATATCCTAAAATATTTTACTGTCTGTGGCAGCAGAATTTGATACAAAAGACCCAGAAAAGCAGAAAATAAGCAGGGAGATTTTTCAAGGCTGGTGTGTTGAACAGCGAGCCACAGAGGTGGACAGCAATCTGCTGCTGCAGGTAGAAGCTCTGGAGAAAAGTGTCCTATCTGCCAACTTACACATTCAGGTATGCATCTGTGTCTGATTCATAAACTCCAAAATAAATAAGATTCCTACAGCACCATAATGGTTATTATACACCAATGTGTCTACTTTAGGGTTGGATGCCAAGTGAACCCCAGTACGACAGTGACGATCGGGTCTGTTTTGAACACGAGTCCTTCTCTTCTGTTTCTTTGGACAACAAAAAACGGGGAGAAAATCAACAGGAGAGACTCTCAGGCTCGTTGATGCGACGCTCCAACAACCTTCTTGACGTAGCAGTCATCAAGCTGGCAGAGCTGGAGAGGAACATTGAGCGAAGGTAGACCTCAAACTACACACCTCTTCTCTGACAATACAATGTGATAATTGTGTTTATATTCGAGGTAAAGTGAGACTATGGATGGTGCTTTGTAACTAATTCTCCAATGAGTCTTGTATTGTCTCTTTACAGCAACAATCAGGAGTTTGCTCCTGGGATGAGACAGTGGCATAAAGCCCTGGGTAAAATCTGCAGTTCAGCTCAGCTGTCTCTTTGCATTCAGCATCTGCGGAAATCTGTTGTTTGGAAACAAGACGTCATGAAAGTGGTTGGTTTTACCTGACATCTCTCTTTGGTTATACATTAAAATATATATATTGCAACACTTGGACTAAGGAGCAAGTGTTTTGTAAACATCCGTAATACAGTGATTTGCTCTGAACTCTGAAAATAGGCTGTTTTAATAAATTAATGTATTACCATCTGAAATGTTAACAGTCATGATAAAAACATTTTAATTATCATTTGAACCTTTGCAAAGTGATCATGCATATTTGCCTTTATATTTTTGTTTTATCAGCAGTGCCAGCTCTGTCAAAAAGGAGACAACGATGAACTTCTTTTGCTGTGCGATGGCTGTGACAAAGGCTGCCACACTTACTGCCACAATCCAAAGATAACCATGGTACCTGGCGGCGCATGGTTTTGTTCTTCCTGTGTGAGTGAACGGTTCCTTTTTGACAATTTGTTCTTGATTTCCAATGGACAGATGGTGCATTTTTAGATCCTCTAAAATCTTCTGTGTTCCGTCATTCAGGAAAGGGTTCAAATCCCTCCCAGCGGGGAGCAACAAAGCCAAACAGCTGGAGGAAAGCATAGAAGCAGCGAGGTAAAACAAAACTGTAAGCCATCTGTGAAAGGAGAGCGTGTCGGTGAGGAGGTTGCCAGCAGCAACAACATGCCAAGAAGAGGTTCCAAGGAGTTCAGAAAGAGGAAAGGAGAAGACGAGCCCAGGTTTGACAGCCTCGTCTCCTGTGCAAAGAGGACCAAAACAACCAAAAGTGAGCTGGCTGTGTGTCGGTATGTATGTGCACATTCAGAACATACAGCATTTGTCTTTTTTTCTTTTTTTTTTTTTGTTCAAGAAAGTGGAAGCTTAATTGAAAAAGGATGACCAGTTGTTTCTGCCCTTCAGAGTGCTGCTGGCTGAGCTGGAGGCCCATCAGGACGCTTGGCCCTTTCTGAGGCCGGTTGAGCTCAAATCTGTCCCTGGATACAGAAAAGTCATCAAGAAACCAATGGACTTCTTTACCATTAAGGAAAAACTCATCAACAACATGCAAGTATCTACGTCATTGTGCCAAATACAAGTGTACATATAAATGTGTATATACACTCCCTTTCAAAAGTATATATGTCCCTCATACTTTTCCACATTAAGTCACATTACAGTACCAATTTTCACTGAGTTGGTCGCATAAAACCCTTAGTTTTACGTGATGTGAAATTGAAAATAGTGCATAATTAAAAGGGAAATGTTATAGTTTCCAATACTTTTATTCTTTTTTACAAATAGTCTGAAAGTTCACTTTGACTAAACAGTTCTGGTGGATAATTATGCTCTGATCTAAATTCTCACATTGTTGTATGTTTGGGTTTGGTATGTTCCTTCTATCTTGATGATGATCAGTAATGTTCTCAAACTTATGAGGCCTAAAAATAATATTTATGTACTAACGCAAAACTGAATAGAATCATATTTGCTATTGATTTTGGATTACCAGTGTAAAGCAGGTTGAAATTTTTTTTTTAAACTAATTCAAAATTATGCCCCATTTGAAGTTGATCTAAAAACAATCATTAAAATACATTTAATTTTTCAACATTTTAATAAACTTCAAAGAGTTGGAATAATTTTGCAAGGCTCTGTAAATAATTAAAAGTTATTCTTTTATGATTACAGGTATTTAAATCAGGAGAACTTTGTTACTGATGTGAACCTGGTTTTTGATAACTGTCAAAAATTTAACGAAGACGACTCTGAAATTGGACAAGCCGGCCACAGGATGAAGAGATTTTTTGACAAACGATGGACCGAGTTACTGCATTGAGAAAAAAAAACAAAAAAACACCACAGTTGACACAGCAATAACCGTATTATTTGTAATTAAAGCTTTGACTTTAACTTTTGAAAAGATTGCATACCTTTTGTAAACACTGATGTGCAGAGACAATAAAGGAAACAGAAGAGACTTGTGGAATGTCTGGTTGTGTTGAATATTTCTTTATTTAATAAAATACACTTCATCTTGAGCCCAGTGTTGTCAGAAATCTGATTTATCAAGTGGATGTATATGTTTTTTTTTAAATATTATATTCGAGATCTTGTCATTGGGTATTGGATATTACATTTTTTAGAAAATGTAATATACAAAGTACATAAATTTATTTGACTCTGGCCGACAGAACTACATGTAAACCGCAGGATTACCATCACATGTGAAAGTGAATAGATTCCCCTCCAACCCCCCCCAAAAAATTGGCCACAACAAAACTCATGAAAATTAGCTTAGGAACAGCAGAACAGACTGGAATAAGCCAATTCATCGATCATTTCTAGGGATCACAAAAGTGGCAAATTCACAAAATTTAAGGAAGACGACTCTGAAATTAGTCGATGTTTCACAAAATGCTGATCATACTTATTTTATATATCCACTTTCAGAAGCTGTGCCAATATGTAAAGTTAAAACTGATCTTCTGCCTGCTTTTGCCAACCAATCAGCCGATTTCAGTGACCCAAATTATGCAGCGGATTAGTTTTATTTATGTTTATTCTTTTTTAAGATTTGATGGGAAAACACCACTGGATTGTATACTTAAATAGAACTAGACTCTAAAACTCTATTTTTCACTCATTTGTTTTAACAGCAATTTAGGAAATTAAAGGGAAAAATCTTTGTCTAACTCCCGGTTTCTGCTTTATTGAGTCAACTATAAACATTGTGTAATGCATTGACGAAGCGTCACAAGACTGATAACAGGCTAGATAAATTTTATTGGTGTGCTGTAGGCGGAAGCAAGGAAATACTTAATAACGAACAAGGGTCTCATTTCACTTCTGGGCATTTGTCATTTTTTAAAGGCAGAAAGTAGAATAGCTTCTTCCTGCTTGTCCATTCGGACCATTTGCGTCACCCTGAGACTGATTTACGGCCGGAGTCGACAGGTGCCAACATGGTCTCGTTAATTCATACAATTCGAGATCATACGGACGAGATCAGCTGCTGCGCCTTCTCTCCGTCTGCTCTGGTGACCGGGTCCGCTGATAAAACGCTCCGGGTTTACAGCACGGCGGACTTTAAGGAGCTTCCCTTCTCTCCTCTGACGGGTCACGGCTACGGGGTTCACTGCTGCTGCTTCAGTTCCTGCGGCGGCTACTTGCTGAGCTGCTCCACGGACGGCGCCATCATAGTTTGGAGCGCGGAGACAGGTGAGCTGCTCTCGGCGCTGGAGCACCCGGGCCGCTGTCCGCTCCGAGTCTGCGCGCTGGCGCCGGACTCCTGCCTCCTGCTGGCCGGGGCCTGTGATGGCACCGTGGCCCTCTGGGACTTCCCTTCCAAGACTCTACGCAGGTATACTTGGTGATGCCAGACCGTATTTGTCTGAAATAAGTCTTAAATTATATAGACATGTCCACTGTTGACACTGCTGGAAATATGGAATGTTATCACAACAGTAACATTTCTTCATCCATTATTTTTTTGTACTTCAGTGATTCATGACAATAGGGACAAAACAGGTCCTATAGATAAAGCACAAAATTTGAATAAAATATAAGTGTCAGAGAAAGAGAAGACTCCAAAGGTCAGCAGGAGGTCATCCACATTTAATTTGGTTTAATTATGGATGCTAATCAAATGTTTCATTGAAGTCAGCACCCCACAATAATGTAAATATAGTGAAATAACTTTTGATTGAGAAATGTAGAATTAAAAGTTACATCTTAGTATTTTTATTTGTCTCACAAAAAGTCTACAAAGGGAAACTACAAAGAAACTATTTTTTTAATGAACACAGTTATTAACAAAATGGGTTGATTATAAAGTTCATTAAAAATAACTTTTAAATCAAGATTACATGTTTGGAGCTATACACATGTACTCTTTTCATAGATGTAGTTCTGGGCTAAATTTTAATGCTACATTTGAAACTTGTCAAAATTTGACCTGAAATGGCAAAACAAATCACCTTGTTTTTGATTTACTTGATATTGCCAATCAACACATGACTTGTGTTGAATTATGTTGTTTTGTGTTTGTATTGAAAATTACTGTACCTAGTAGGGCTGTGTAATATCGATTTTGCGATATATATATATCGATATTTTCTTTCTTAGAAAAAAAATTGATATTCATCCGCAAGTATCGTAACATCCAACTGTCACCTTGCTCTCTCACTGCTTGCTTCGCCGGGAGAGTGATTAGGTCATCAGGCTAAGAGTGATTCCTTCAGATGTTTCTTTTAATTGTACTGTTTCAGTTAAAAGAAACATGTTTTCTCAGAACTTCTTTGATTCATTTTGTCCAACTGTCAACTTTAACTCTGTGTCCAACCAGAGCCAGGTATTGTGTAGTTGGTGCTTTTAAAAAGTTTTCAGTTAAATTATTTCAATCCAACTCTAAAACATTCACAAAATGTCACCAAAATCACTCTGTCCCTCTAAAATCTTTCAGAAAATTGCAAAAGTGAATTGAATTGTATCGTTTGCTGAATATCGTAATATATATTGTATTGTGAGCAGAATATCATGTATCGTATCGTGTGATTATTGTATCACTACAGCCCTAGTAACAATCCTCCTATCCAGCCTAGTGATCATGCTTGTTATTGTACAATATGTATTAAAAAGATATCAGCATATTTACATTTACATCATGAAATTAAGATTTTAATATATTCCTGACTAAATGGGATGGCAGAAGATAAAAAACCCCTGAAAAAAACTCATTGCTTTCAGTTTAAGTGTGGCTCCTTCCAACACTGTAAGTGACCCTCATCTGAAAACCTTCTGGAATCACCCCTGATGGTAGAGTCCCTGTTCTGTGTTGGAGTACTAATTTTAAAAAAAAATCTGACTGACACCTTTAACAGATTCAAAGTGAGACTCAAGGTTAGTTCTTAACTCTGAAAACCACCGTTTGACAGACAAACCGAATCGAAAAGCTCTCACACTTGTCGCTTTTGGCAACATCTCTCAGCCTTCCGCAGCAGATGGAGTCACCGTGCAGCTGTCACAACTTTCTCCTCAGCAGCTTCTCCATCCCCTCCCATCAGGGACAAACTTTAAAACAGAAAATAATCCCCAAAAGTGTGTTAGAAAACAATGCACTCATTCATCTAATCATTTTTAGGACACTGAGGACAACGTGAGTATGTATATCTGAAAAGTGGCCTGTGTTTTTTGAGCTAATAAAACTTAGTATAAAAACACATATATTTATTTCAGGTCAACTTGAGTTCAGACAACATATACGGTACTTATTTTCAAGAAAAAATGAATGCTTCCTCCTCGTCAGAACTCTTATTGAGGCTCTGTCATCACTGATTAAGCCTCTCATCTCAACAGAACTGAACAAGATCAAACATTTTTACCAGCAGGCTTCTTTATCTTTTAAACAAACTTCTCTAATATTTTTCTCCTGCAGATGTGCTGCAGCAGGTGAAGCCAGCATTGTGGCCTGCAGTTTCTCCCCCTGCAGTCAGGTTTTTGTGACCGGCTGTTCCCACGGAGACCTCAAACTCTGGGACGATCACATCGGCCTTCTGCTTGCTCAGAAAGATGCCCACGATTTGGGCGTCACCTGCTGCAGCTTTGCGCCTCACTTCAAAATTGGTGAGTTAAGTAAACTTGAAATAGTTTTGAAACCCTGTTGCAAAAAATGTGTGTACTTGTATATTATGGAAGGTAAAGATTTCTTAATACAAAGATATGGAAATTATTTGCATATTCTTTGAAGGTATATTTTTTTTGAGTCAATATGTGGGGTCTTACAAAAGTCTTACAAAAGAGGACTGCCAAACTGAATAAAAAAGATCCTACAACAAAACACACAGTTACGTCACAAAAACCTGCCATTTTACCAAGAATGAGAACTATTGTTTTTGAGATTATAAAATGAACCTCATCTGTTTTACAGCTGTTGGACTTATTTATCTGCTCCTCTGACAAAACTGTGATGGGGAGCTTGGTTTTCTCAGTATCTGTTAAAAATACAACGCTGTTTTTAGTCCACTAATCAAATGTCTCTTTTCAAAACATTACTTCTTCTTTTTAAAGGATACTGCTGGTTACTGGTTTCTTTCTGTACTAACATGCTGTCATAACATATTTGTCTTCCTCTGTTGCTGGTTTGATCAAGCATGAACACTCAGTTTTTTTCCCCCACTTACTCTGCAGAAGACTCCTGTGTGGAGCTTCGACTGGCCTCCTGTGGACAGGACAGTCTTCTGAAAATATGGATCGTTTCTCAGCGTGAGGGAGCAGGTAGGGTGACCCCCCCCACCCCCCCAAAAGTTCTGCATGCTTGCTCAGCCAAACACTCCTTTAATCTATTGTCCAGGACAGAAAGAGAGAGAGAGAAACACCCTGCTGCCTGGGACAACCTTGATATCTCTCTCTGCTGAATACAATCATTTTATGGGCTTTAAATCAGAGATGGACTCATTAATAATGTATTAAGACTTGAAATGCAACAGCACTGGGGGATTCTCTGATATCCGTGTGTGTCCATATGCAGATGATCTGGAAGGTCACCAGGTGCAAACAGACACATTTTGTTGCTCAGGCTTCAGCAGTGGAAGCAGATTTCACACGTCCTTCACGGGTTGCATAACCAGGTTACAAGGTGCATTTTCGTTATGCGCTTGGGCATGCTACGGTGCTAGCTCCTTCGATGCGTTGCCGTGGTAACGGTCATTCTCTGGAGGGTTTGTTGGGCCCGCATGGCAACCCAAGTCCATGGTGATAAAAAAAAAAAATATATATATATATATATATATATATATCCTTGTTTTGTCATCTAAGCAAGATGTTGAAGGACTCTCAAAATGGTTTGTCCTGGTTTCAGTTCTATGAAATGCTGTTGCTCAGACATGAGACTGCAACTGTCTTGCATTGAAGAAAAGTGGATTTATTCTTTTGTATGACTATGAAGCAGGAATTACAGTATAAGGTGATGAAAAGAAGTAACTGGCCAATTTTAAAAGCTGGGGTTTCTGCTTGTGTGGCACATTACGTTTGAACATTTTGACTTGCAGCTGATGAAATCCCAACATAAACCTTCGAAAGCTAGCACATTGAACCATTTTAAAAGGGATTACTATAATGCTTATTGTAGCCTACGCAAATGAGAGTTGTCCAGCAGACAACCCCACCCTCCCTAAGCTGCCTGTTTAGAGTGCTCTCTCAAAGCATATTAGTGGAAAATTGAGTGGAAGGAAAACGTGTGGCACAGTAGGGTTTAGATGTGATGACACTGCCAAATATATCATTATCTGGCTCCATAAACATTGCAATAATTGAGGTTCATTTGCCAGAAAACCCCACAGAGAATATATGAGTGAGATGAGACACCAACAGGCCTACGAATGGTGATGAGTTGGGTTTGTTTACTACCTCAGTGGAGATGAGGTAGTAATGATAAGCCATTATTCACGCTAAAAAAGTGTCAAACAAATACTAACTGCCTGTACTGTACAATGCATACATAATTTCCACATTAAAAATGTTAATTATGTTATTTCATTTGTGGTTTCCATTAGTATAATCAACACAATTAAGAAAAATAAATTATATCAGTTTATATGTACAATACGTGAGTTTCACTTTTTGAGGTGTAACACAGAAACCGTGCAGCATTCCATTGATAATCTAATTAAAGTAAAACACCAAAGAGAAGAAATGTAGTTATATCTTTTTCCATCCACCAATTATCTGTTTTATACCCAAGGAATGTTGCTATATTGACGGTTAAGGAGGACCGGGGCGGACCTCTGCTCCCTCTGGCCGTAGAAGAAGCGGCTCTCTTATTCATTACTACTGTGGGAGACACAGACTACCATGCATACTCATACTAACGCTTACAACGACTCTCAAAATACTGGTGAATAAAACATGTCTTTTGACTGTTCAAGGAACCTGAAAAAGGCATGACTGAACAACTCTGCAGGAAAACAGATTAATTCACGAATGACAAAAATCCCCTCAAGATTGCTTTTCAATTAGTTATAACCCATTTTAAAATTTGACTTGAAATGTGTTCAGTTTATTCCCCAAATAGTAAAAATCTTTCAACTCTAGACAGCTGACAGCAGGTGGCAGAGCTGCAGCACAGAGGAGAGTTAGCAGAGAAATTAAAACTTTATGTATATAGGGAGAAAAAAAGTGTCAAGTCAGTTTAGGATGTATGACAATTCTAGACCCCTCTCCACCTTTTCTCTCTCTCTGTGTGTGTGTGTGTGTGTGTGTGTGTGTGTGTGTGTGTGTGTGTGTGTGTGTGTGTGTGTGTGTGTGTGTGTTCACGTTGACCTGCAGCGTGGACTATGATGCCTCTGCACATTCTCACTGGTCAAACGGCTCCAGTTCTGTCCTGCGCTTTCTCTGCTGACGGAGAGCTGGTGGCCTCTGGGTGAGAACCTCATCACACCGACATGAAGCCTGTTGTGCTAACATGCTAACTATAAAGAGTATGTAGACATGGACAAAATTGTTGGTACTCCTCTTCTGATGACCAAAATGCCCCACAATGACAACTGAAATAACTTGAAAAAATGTACTGAAAATGAATCAATGGCAATCAGACATTACTTCTGAAGTATGGTTAAGAAGAACTGTTTTCAAAAAAGTAACTAATAAAACAGGCCTAGACTAAATTGATGGCACTTCTAGAAAAAAATTGGATAAGTTTTTACAAAAGTCTTTAATTTACAAGACTTATGTAACTTATTGCTGTTCCATACGTAATTGCATTACTGTTTATCAGCTTTTGAATACATTGTTGACTGCCTTTGCTTCTGTGAAGGATTTTTATGTTTTTTTTTCTTTGTGAGTAAGCAGCAGATGCTACTGCTGAGTGTAGACCTTCCTGTTCTCTCCGTCAGCCACAGGAGGAATGTACTTTATTATAAAGCTGCTGTTGGCGCCTTCTGTTGCTCTTGGCTCAAAGTCAAACACACTAAAGATTAATCTGTTTCTTATTCTTGTCTTCCTCACTTTTTAGAAACTCGTACATGACTACATAATTAATCTGTAGTCTAAATGCATACATATGGACTCTGAACATGAGGTGACCTTATTTACTGTAATTATTACAGGTCGGTGGATAAAAGTGTGACGGTATACGATGCCGTAAGTAATGTGCCGTAAGTAATGTTCCTAAAGTGTCTGTTTTTTTTTAAATTCCTTCTCGGTTCACAGTGATATAAAGATGACTTCTGAATCAAACATGTCTCGTCCCTGTAAATAAGAACTCAAAACATTCCAGTTGAACAGTTTGCACTTTGTTCACAGAACCTGGGAACCCTGCTCCACATTTTGAAGCAACATGACAGGTAAATTACCCAGCGTCCTGCTGCGATGCAATCTCTGCAGCTCTCAGCCAAGCAGCAAAATATGGAGCCCCGGCGTTTCAGATCAAAATGTGCGATCTTTGCTTGATTAGTTTCTCCCAGAAGCCCTGGGCGCAGTGATGCAACAGTGTATTTCTGCTTTCTGCACAGTCATTGATGTGGCACTGCAGGTAAGAACCATCAGAGCGCTTTGAAGTGTTTGAAAGGATTTAGGGATCTCTTTTTTTTTTTTTTTTTATGGCTGAGGGGAAACAGATTTTTGAGGCCGATCTCTTCCCGTACCACTTTCAGCCTGTTACAAACACCCTTCACTTTCCTGGTATCTCGTCTTCCTATAGATATGTGACAGCGGTCGCTCTGTCTCCTGCCTTTGGCCTGATGGCAACCGGCTCAATGGACAGATCAGTAAATGTGTGGAAGATTGGAGATGGATATGAAGAAACTGGTAAATACTGTTGCAGTTGAGTTTAATGTCTTGAATAAACCTGTATTTTAAAATTTGATGGAAAGAAAACTTCATAAATCACTGCATAGTTAAAGTCCAAAGTTCCTATTTGCCTACAAGAGGAGTTATGATGTTTATATTATGATATCACAGCTGGATAGACGATCACTGATCCTCAAAGAGTTGTTGTAATGGAGGGAGGGTTAGGGAATGGAATTGGCAGGAACATGAAGTGGAAGAAAACATGCATTCGATAGACATCTGACCAGCTCCTCCATCTGCCGTTCGCCAGCATGATGTTGATTAAACTAATTCCCTCTCCTCTAAATCCTGTCTTTTAATACTCCTCCGCCGCTGCTGCTCCACGACTTCGCTTTAATCTCGTTTCTTTTTGCCTTTTCATACAATGAACTTATTTCCTTTCATGTTTTTCTGCAGCGGCTGAATCACAGCAGGCGCCGTGTCAAGGTAAATAACCGTCACTCTGTTTTTCTGTCTGAATCCATCAGGCATTCAGGCGATATCTGGATTTACTTGAATGTTTCATGGTAAAACTGCATTTTGTGTAAATCGCTCACGTATCATTGTCCAGGACAAGCGTTAAGACTTCATTTGTTGACCCCCCTGAAAAATATCTTCATTTGTTGCATCTGACTAGAAAATAAATCTGGGGCTAGTTTTCTTTTTGAACATAAATTCCATTTGTTGTTCAAATCTTGCTACAGCCCATATAGTCCGACTTATTTATTTCAGCCACAGCCAAGGTTTCTGAGGTAAACAAACAATGTGCAACGCGTTGAAATGCTGAACAGGTGCTTTGCTCCATAATTCACGCTTTATAAAACTGTTTAAAGCCTTTGAACTCTGTTTACTTGCGGCAAGAAGGTTCTGGGTTTGAATCCTGGTTTAGGGTCTCTGCGCGTTCTTTCCATGCATGCATGGCTTCTATACTGGTATTCTGGTTTCCTCCCACAGTGAAAAAACATGACTAATGGCAACAATCTGAAAAGTGTGGCAGATCTCTTAAGGCGTATCGACAAGATTTTCACATCTATTCCGAACGGTTTTCACCATCAGTTTGGATGGAGAGAGTCTCTAAAACATTAAGGTTTCTTATGTCTCTCCACAGATTCTCAATTAGATTGAGATCTGTAGCTTTAACTTGTTCTGGGCCGTGAGCTCTCTGGTCTTCATCAACTCTGATCGGTTTTCTTGTGCAGACCTGAAGAAAATGACCCTACAACATTCTGCTGCTGATATTCAGGGCTGGTTTTCCATCACACACACTGTGCAGGGCAGAAAAGTGCATTTTAGTTTTGCCTAATCAGAGCATCTTCCATGTGCTGCTGTGTTCTCTATATGGTTTGCAAACTCTGAAGGCTTTCCATGCCTTTCTTTTTCAGATGACGTTTGTCTTGCTACTCTTCCACGAAGGCCTGATTAGTGCAGCGTATGACTAGTGGTTGTGTTAACAGATTCTCCCACCTAAACTGTTGAGGTCCGAATGTCCTCCAGTTACCATGGGGGCTCTTGGCTCCTTCTTTTTCAATAATGCTGTCCTTACATACATACAAATATATTTAATGAGATGTCCTATTTATTTTTATATAACTATAGGTTTAAGTAGGATTTTTTTGTTTTGTTTCCTTTTTAAAAGTGAAACAGAAAGACTAAGGTCTAAAGGCTGCATTCTGGAACTGCTCTGGCTCCAATGAATCTTCCCTGCTTCTGGCATAGTGTTCCAGTGAGTCAACCCCCTAGACTGGGAGACTCCAGATGATACACTTTATCAGCCAGGATTACACCAAAAAAGGCCTCTTGCTTTCCTCACGGCTGCAGAAACCTACAAAGTTAGCATTTCTCCATTCACTTTAAGTGTTGCGTCTTGGGAAATCTGTGCTTTTGTGTAAACTACATTACTGTAAAAGCTTCTTGACAGAAAAATGAAACTACGCTGTTAAGGATTCTAGCTGTCCTCTACTAAACTGTTCTATAAATACGCCTCGCACAACAAAAGTTTGAAGATTACAGATCTAAAAAAATATATACTCTATTGTGGTTTGAATGAGAGTTGTGCTCGAGTTTCGGTGCCTTCACTCAATAAAAAAGCATAGATGAGATAAAATGTTACAATTACAGTAGAAGGACTTGATTTAAAATGATTTTACAACTGTGTTTGTGGATCTTTATGGGTGAGTGCAGATGAAAGTAATTATCGCTCCCATGTCGGATCATAGGGAGTGTTTCCTTTCTGTCGAGATTGGGAGGAAACTGTTTGTTTGCAGGAGATTGGGCTGTAATAGCTCAGCACTTCCTCCTGGCCTGTTGTTGTTTTTTTCTTTGCAGGAAGGAAACTGCCAGGTCACTCCAGGCTGCTGCTTGCTGATTGGACAGAGGAGGATGTGCAAAGCTGGCTGTGCGAAGAAGGACTGGAGGAGCTCGTCATGATTTTTAAAGCCAACAATATTGACGGGTCAGAGGTGAACCACATGAGCAAGGAGACCTTGACTGAGCTGGGAATAGGTGAGGAGGACAGAGAATACTTGATGGGATTAAAAAGCACCTTACTGTTTCTCATAACAATTATTAGAATGATTAAACATTGCTCCCAAAAAATTATTTGATCTGTAGTGACAACATCCCCAGAATTGGATGCTTTCTTCCGTAGACCTTGATGAGAGTTGAGCTAAAATGTCCAGAGCGTCTGCATAGCTACACACGAGATGATGCAATTTTGTGTCATTGTCGAGATTTAGAAACCTATTATTGCATAGAGTTTGGATGAAATATGTAATTTTGTCATTGTTTCTCATCGTCAGAGCTTGCAACAGCTCAAGAAGTTGATGTTGCATTCAAAAATGATTTAGTGGTGTTGCTCCGGCGACTCTGCTCTGCTCTGCTCTGTTCTGCATGTCCTTCAAAACAGTAGACAGGAGGTTAGCTGAGAGCAAACACTCTGGATAAAACATTCGACCTGCTCCCCTTGTGCTGTTATTGAATTAAAGTCAAACGATCAAGGATAAATGCTAATTTTCCTAATTGCTCCATTTAATGTTACTAGCTATTCCTTTCACTTTAGGTTTTGGCTTCTGCTTGTCAGATTTGTGATTTTGTGCAAAATGGCCAGTAGTTACCATAGCGTGAAAATTTATCTCAAACAATTTGCATTTCTTCTTCCTGCATCTAAAACCCCGTAAGGTGTTTCTTAAAATGAGCCACTCAGCATTAATCACTTCATCAGTTTAATTTTGTGAGGTTGGTGTTAAAGATAAAAGCAGAGCCAAACTCTCATTTCAACTTTCAAATCGTAAACTTTTTATATCACACGTTAGTGTTAAAACATTGAACTTCTGTCTCCAGTCTAAACACACACAAAAAAACATCTGACTCTGACAAAACTCACAGTCCTGACTGTACTCAGACCAAAACTCATTTTTTGCCTTAATTGTGAAGCAGCAGACAGCAAACCAGATTCACATGCTGCTCAGTGATTCAAAGCAGGCCCCGTACCATCGCTGCATGTTTAGTATGGAGGACGGTTCTCATCATTACCGCGGACGAAATGGACAGATTGGCACATTTTTTTGTCATGCTGTGCGACCTACATCCCCACAGTACAACACATAATTTTCTATGCATGCAAATAGTGTGTGCATTTGCATAGGCTCACACTCGCCCTGTCTCTTTCTCGTGCAGACACACACACACACACACACACACACACACACACACACACACACACACACACAGCAAGTGAGATTTCCGTAAACTTTATGAAATATTCATTTCGCCCCCACCCACCCACCCGCACCACCCCCACTCCATCAAATGATCAATCTAAATGTAAAGTGGACGGTATAGTACTTGTGATGAAAGATGCTGGAGTGTATAGAAATCCTAAACGAAGTATTACTTTGAAGTGCAACTTTTCTAACATTGTTTATTAGCTCAGAGACGACTTGAGGGGTTCGAGGGGTTCAACCTGATTGAATGATGTCATTTTTTCAGCGTGATCCAGGCTGTACTGCTGTCTTCTGTTGCTTGTTTTTCCTTTTTTCTCTCAACACATTAGCATCTGAGCTCCCTTGTTGACATAATCATTAGCTGGATCAGCACTTGATGGGTTAACTGGTTCATAGCAACACAGATGCATAATTTTTTTTTCTTTTTTTTCTCTACTTCAGTCTTTTTTCCTCATCCGTATTGATTTCCTGCTTTATGAAGAGTAAATGCTCTGTTCAGTGCAGGACTAGTTTCTGTCTTCTAGAAGTTGATTGGAATGATGTTTTCAGACTTGAGGCTGAGTCATTTCTCCTTGAACAGAGGTAAAATGCCTGAGTGTAGCCTTGGTACATCATTGCTTTCACTGTAACATGTTGGAGAGCAATACACAGTGAGGAGCATCAGGTTAGATTCAATAGTATCTGTTAAAATAGAAATGATTTTTTTCCAACAGACCAAAATGTACCACAAAAATTGATATTTCAAATGATTTCTGTATAGACAGTTTTCAAGAAATGGGAACTAGTTTTTTTTTCTTGTATGTAAGAGATAAATTAAAATCTAGTATCTGGAAGAAGAAGAATGTTTACAGAATATGGTACAGCTGGTCTTTATGATTCTCTCTTTGCTCATTAATGTTCTCCAACAAACCAATGAAGCATTCGCAAAACGGCTGGTTAACTAATATAAAACAGTTAGTTACTTATAATGAGCTGAAGTATGGAAATGATGTACAGGTGTGAATACTTCTGCAAGTAAGACATGAACAAATGTTTTCTTTATCTTTGTGTACAATTCAGCTCCAAACCTTGTTACAGTGACCTAGCAGATTGCATGAGCAAGTCCTGAGCACTGGTGGTGAAAATAAATTGTAGTCAGCATTTCTGAAAAGGTTGCAGAGTTTCAGAAGTTAAGCTCGGGCCAAATAGCCTCTGCTGTTGCCATTGGCACAATCCACATTTCACAAATTGAGAGAAAATGTTCTGATTTGCTAAAAAGGAGCAAACCATAAGCTCTGGCGAAGAGGATGGATGATACAGGTCCAGCAACAACCTGGTGAATCTAAAGATGCACTTGTGTCCCCAGCAGGATGCATGTAGTTTTTCTTTCTCCATGTTTCACAAAGTTCACTTTCTACCTCAAAGAAATGGAGCGTAGAACAGAGTCTGAGTGCCTGAAATCAATGTGCTTAAAATTTTACAAGGTTAAGAGAAGCGCAAAAAATAAAATAAAGTGCCCCAGTATCTGTCCACCTATCAAGCTAAACATCTACAGATCAGTTTGAATAAATTTTCTTAAGATCTATAGCATGAATTAATGTAAAACGAAAGCAGGGATAGTTTCCTCACAGATTCAGACAGTGGGATTGGAGGCTACAAATTATACAGAGTAACACATGGCACATATGATGGCAGTTCATATGCACTAAAAATAACAGATGTGGTTCAGATGGAGGGGATGAAATGGCACCTGGGAAGGAAGTGGCATCTTTCACATCTCTTCGTATACAAGCAACAGGAGGACCTGCTTAAGGGACTTGGATTTTTTAAAACCTCTAAAACAATCATCAGCAGTATTTGGTGTAATTTGTATTTTAGTAGTTTTAGTATTTGTTTAAAAAAGAATATACCAATGTGAGTTGGGTCAAGCATTTTGAGTTTCCTTTCAGAAACTTCTCACGATATAATTGGCTGGAATTTTAGCCCGATGCTTCAGACAGATCTGGTGTGAGTGGGTCGGGTTTGTCGGTTGCCTTTTTCGCACAGTTTTCCAGCTCAACCCTCAAAGTTTCTATGAGACCGAGACTGAGAACAGGCGTTTTGTGATTGTCTCTCTAAAACTGAACCGATTTGTCAATGTGCTTCGGACCGTTATCCATTTAGAAGACCCATGTGTTCTCTAGCTTCAACTTCCTAGCTGATGTCTTGAGATGTTGCTTTAATATTCCCAAATTATGTTCCTTCCTCAAATTGACAACAATTTTTGTAAAGTACACCCCTCCTTCGTGCATCAAAGCCCCACTCATTATTAGAAAATCACTCCAGTTTTATTGCCATCAGACCACAGGATATGTCTTTGTAAAATAAGATCTTTGTCCCTTTGCCTAGCCTTTAAAATGAAACTAGAAACGTGCCTGGTGTTGCATTAATGTCATGCAGGGACAATGGGTTTAAATATGTTGAATCATTCAGTGCCCTTATTGTAATAAAATTGTCAAGACTTTAAAAGTCATGCTAGAAAATGTCACTGCAGCTGCTGTTGCTGCCTGAATGAGACATGCTTCTCTGTGGCACAGACATTACCCACAGACACGCAACTAATCATGTGCAGCCATAAAGGTCGGCCCTCCCTTTTAGCTGTTAGAGAAATTTGCTGCAGATGACAAATTCAAAGGCCGCCGTCAGGAGGAGGGAGATTTTTTCCTGTTTTGGACCTGCTGGATGGAGGAGATGTTAAGTTGCTGGAACTGAGGAGCAAAACGTCTGGCTCTTTGTGACTCAGCACAGATTTATTTCTGATTTTTGTTAAGTCAGTTTTAGTCGGTCTGCTGTGAATTTAATCACTTAGCTCAACAGAAAGTAACAAGAGATTAAACTGAGCTAATGTCAAAAAAATAAAACTTCAGAAATGTTAATTTTCAAATCCATACTGACTGAAACTCTGGTTGTGGTTTTGCAGAGTCTGTAGGTCTTCGTGGACGACTCCTGAGGAAAATCGAGGCCCTGAAGGCGGAGCAGAGCGGCTCAGAAGCTCCGGATGAGTTTCTGTGTCCAATCACCAGAGAGCCGATGAAGGATCCAGTCATAGCTGCAGGTTTGTTCACATTAAAAGCAGAAAACCGTTGTCCTCTAGCCTGCTCTTCATCAGGCACGGTCACTCGGTTCTCTGCCACTGCTGTGGTTCTCAAACATAAACTGGGCATCTGTCCCACAGACGGGTACTCCTACGAACGAGAGTCCATCGAGAGCTGGATCCGAGGCAAGAACAAAACAAGCCCAATGACCAACCTGCCCCTGCAGACGACTCTGCTGACCCCCAACAGATCCCTGAAGATGGCGATAACCCGCTGGAAGTCCAGTCAGTAAACCAGCAGCTCATTTTACGTTTTCTAAAATGCCACAGGTACTTAAAGTCCTGTAATTGCCAGAAAGGTAATAAGTGTCCTCATTACTGAGTCAATTTGCTGCTTTGTTGAGTTTCACTTCAGAAACTGATTTAGAAAATCGCCAGATTTATTTCAAAGATATTAACCAGTCAGTTTGTTTTCTTGTATTATACGTAGAGCTTTTCAATGTTACAATGAAACAACGTAGAATATGATTCTAAAGATAATTTATTGAATTCAGCATATTTATTAAAACTTTGATCAAAATAAGAAAACAGTTTATTACAGGAATTAAATTCCAAGAGTGAATCTGTTAATTTTGTCTATTATTGTTTATGCCAAATAAAAACTTCAAAATAGAATCAGTCAGAAAATCTGAATACTTCAGAATACCAATAGCAAAATATTTTTTAATGTAGATTTGTTAGCCTGCTATAATGAGTACAATACTTGGCTGGGGCTTCTGTTGCATGAATTACTGCATCAATGCTGTGCGGCATGAAGTCAATCAGCTTGTCTAGATGCTATAGTGTTAAGGAAACCAAGTTGTTTTGTGACCTTAACGTTCAAATGAGGTGCAACAATTACTGACATCTGAAAATAGGACTTTGGACCACTGAGCAGCAGTCCTGTCCCCTTTTTCTCTCTTAAAGTTGTTCCAGGTTTAACAATGGCTTATTGCAAAAATATGCAACTTGTATATTTGCTTCCATAGGAGCTATGGAAGCAAATATAGGAGCTATGGATGCTAAATAAAGGAGCTATGGATGCTTCAAAGGAGCTTCTTTGCTTAATGTTCTTCTCTTGCACTTAACTTTCAATCCACATGTTTTGATACAGCACTCTCTCTGTTAGCCTTTTATATGAATGTCCGTCAGTTATGTTGGCCACAAAACAAAATTTGTGCATTCAAATGTCTTGTCATACTAAAATGTTCAGAAAAGCTGGATTTAGTTTTTTCTCAATTCTTAATAATCAATAAACAGCACTATTTTGTAGTGAAGCTGTATAATAGGAGTTTTACTTTTGTGCTGAATTGTGGAAATACATTTACACTGGCGGTAGTGAAGTGCTCTTCAACACTGAAACAGAAGTTTAAAGATGCACTTTTGTCTCCCACTACCTGAAGTTAAATTGGATCAAGCTTCTCTTGTTTTCAGGTTTGAATCGCCAGAAAATGTATGGACATTTTTTTTCTTAGGAGAAGTTGTAACTTTGAATTCATAAGTTTAATTTCAGTGAGAAAAAAAAGTCTTGTATGTATTTAAGACAAAAACCCAGGAGACAGATTTTTTAGTTTATTTCCCCCCCTCAGTGGGTCTTTATTTCACTCTCGCATGGTGGCAGTAATGTTCATTACAGTATGTGATCACGGCTAATAAAGCTCACAATACTGAAAACATGGTAACAACTGCATTTAACGTACATCATAAAATAAAGCTAATGGCACCGAGCCCCCAAACCACTTCTGTTTTTTTAAGATATTCCTGTTTTTCTGTTATATAAACTGCAACTGTAGCATGCGTTGAATTCTCATTATCGAGAGTCAAATGCCTTTGTAGCTGTGCAAAAATAACTATATAAAATATATTGCTTTTACAATTAACCAAGCCATTGGCACTGTGAATAAATTAACTAGACAGCAACAACAAGCAGATACAGAAAGGATTCAGTGTTAATGGCGGCTTATGCAATGTACAAATTTATATTCAACACCATTTCAACACCATTGTGCCTAAAACTCAAAATACACAAGTCTGAACTTGTCAATACACTCAACAAAGACCTTCACTAAAAAGAAACGGTACATATTTATATAATATACACATGAGGATCTATAACATCCTTCGTAAGTCACAGGAATGCCCATCCCTTAGTTGTTCTTCCAGACGTTTCTCAAAGTTCTCAGACCTCATCACTTTTAGCACACAGTGTTTTGTTAATATTGCTGATTTTTTAATTTCTATACCAACTGGATTCTACTCAACTGAACAGACATTCAGAAATTACAGTAATTGGTCAAAGTCTCAAATTATTTTAACATTCGGACTAAAATGGTTTTCTATTATATTCCCCTTATCTCCCAAAACAGACTTACCTCAAACCCTCAATTTCACCGTATTATTTGGTAGCTCACCTTGCTCATCCTTTTGGCAGTAGAACCACAACTAATACATTTTGCCAAAGTGTTTTCTCTCTATAACTTATGTAAAGTCGCTCCAAACCTTTCAGTGATGTATCATCTGTGTTAGAGTAGACCTGAACAGGAACTGATCACAATTTGTTTTTCCTTCAAGAGTGGTTATAACAAGAAATTACCTTCAAACTCTTCTGACATTCTTAAAAAGTTGCTTAGGCAATATAAAACATTGCAACAAATAAATGCCAAATAATTTAGACAGAATGATTCACTCAACCATGTCAGCTTCACATTAACCAAATAAAACCAAAGTGGTGCTGATTGTGCTGCGTCTTATTTTTTGTTTGTGCTACTATAACATTAAAAGACTGTTAAATGGTAACAATCTCAACACTCAAACAAAAGGAAGTTTAAAAACTTTTGAAATGACTGCATCACCAAACAAACACCAAACTAATATAAATGTTTAACAAATATTTTGTTTTTTGTTGGTTCTAAGGAATTTGTTTCTTTTTTTATCCCACTCGTTTTGCTAATTCAGATTCAGGAAATTTGCTCTCAAATGACTCTGGGAACGCTAAGACTGTAATCCCATAGAGGACAGTAGCAACAAAATCATTGGTTGTAGTTTTGCTGCCAGAAATGACGCTGTATCTTATGACCTGGTTCTTTCTTCTCCCCTCCAAAACTGGAGTCACGATGGTCAAAGTTCACTGGTTACACATTTACACAAAGCTTGGAGTGACTTTACTTTGCTTTTGAATCGTGAGTTTCATTAATTTGAACCTTGCTGATGTGAACGGTGGAAATCTTTGCTCAGAGATCACCAATGCAACAACCAGCAACATTCCTGCAGGAGACATAAATGACACAAAACGATCCAGCAGACCTCAACGTTGAAGAGAAAATGTGTTGCATAATCACAAGATTATTATTATTCCTCCGCCAGGATGAGCTGTAATCTACCAAATGTTAATGTCTTCCATTATTATGACATGTTTAAAGTGTTAAAAGCTGGAACCGAATCATACTTAACGTGAACAAGAAGGACCTGACAGAAAGTCTAGAAAAAGTTTTTCTCTTTTTAGTAATGAATTAAAAAAAATGTATGTACAAGTGTGTAAAAAGTGAATAGGTCAGAAACATTTTTGCAACTAGCCACTCAGCACCATAGATGTGATAAACACATTTTAAGCCTAACTGTTCAGTAATAACATTGTAACTGTGAGCCGTTGGAACTCGTTGGCCTAAGTGTGTGTAACGTGCTCCGTGTCTCACTGCGCTGATCAGGATTGTACGTCGTCTCCGCAGCTCCAGTGCAATGTGTCCAGCTTGGCTGAATGACGCCGGACATGCTGTCGTGTAACAGAAGCTGCAAACCGAGAGGAACAAAACTCTAAGCTGCTCGTTTGTACGCACAAGCAGCCAGAAAACTGGACTCCTTAAAACCTCGGGTGAAACTGGAATCTGGCGCTGGTTTAAAAACCCCCAAAACAAAACAAAAAAACCTGTCTCTCATTTTAGATTTTGGCTTGTGTGCGTTGTGGACGGTGTGGAGAGATGAACCATTTCTACACATTGGACTCTATAAAGGATCGCTTTGGTTTCATTGAAGTTACGTGAATGGCGGGATTATCTCGGCCCAGGCCAGGCTGCTTGGAGTTACCGTCTATGAAAGTATGCGCCATGGCCAGCGCTGGCTTGGACTCTTTGTAGCAGTTGGCCACTTGGCAGAACTTCTCCAATTCCTTGGCATGCATGCCATTGTGTAAGCCACTCATCACGGCGCCACCCTGTGGCAGCGGCGCTTTGTGCTGCTCCTGGTAAGTGCTCACCGATTTGCCGTACGCCAGCTCACAGTCGACCGGCTGCAGCCCCGTCGTCGACACGTTGTGGCACATCAGGCCGTCGGAGGAAAGGTTAAACCAGCTGCGACTGACGGACTGAAGGCTAGGATGGCACGGCTGCTGCTGCTGCTGCAGGAATCGAGCCGTTTTGTCAGTTATGCCCATGAACGGTCGGGGTTTATACTCCCCAGCAGCGCTGCCCTGCTGATTGTGCTTTTTCTCTGAGATTTTGCTGCGGACATCGGGTCCCAGTTTGCCGCTGTCCGACAAGCTGCTGCTGGACGCCAGGCTGCTGGTGGAGCTGGACACGCGCATGCTATGGACGCTTCCTCCCTGAGGTCCCGCCGCCGCTGCCGCAGCAGCAGCAGCGTCATGGTTCCCCGAGTGTCCAGGGACGGAGCAGGCCAAGCCCTCCAGAGAGGAAGCGGAGTGGGCAGACAGCCTCTCTGGCCCCAGAGCTTTGGAGGAGCTGCAGGAGAAGTACGAAGCCTGGGGAGAAAGCAGGCCGTCGCCGTCACAACTCTGACCCATGAAGGAGGAAGCGGCCCCCAGCAACATGCGGTTCTCGTACACCGGCTCATCAGCCGGAGCGGGCAGGGGGCTTATGTCAATACCGGGACCCGGCTTCAGCTTGCTGGACATGTGTCGGCTGGGCAACGGGCTGGAGGGTGCGTACTGAGATTTGCCCCCCGCAGAGCGGCCCCCCCCCACGGCCTGCATGGAGGTCATGTGCTGATTGGTCTTTATTATCTGAGCCTGCTTGGTGGGCTGCAGGACCAGCGCCTGCTGGGCCAGAGCCTCCCGTTGCTCTCGAGGGTGTCGGTGTGGGGGGAGCCTGCTGGGGCCCGGAGGGGAGGTGGGGGCCGCACAGTTGTTAACAGCTGCGGATTCTCTGTTGAAGGAGAAACTGTTCTGGGACCAGCAGGCCTCACCTGTCCTGTCCTGCTTCAAGGCCACTGGCTCCTCCTCATCGTCCTCCTCCTCTTCCTCCTCCTCCAGAATGTCTCTTTGGGCTTCCAGGCTCCTCGCCAGCCTCGGCTCTGATGGGTCGATCTGGCTCTCGTTCTGCTCTGGATCCGATTCGTGGCCTCCTGATGCCTGGCTGCAAGCCGCCGCTGCTCCAGCGAAGCTGCCTTTAGTCTGCGCTCTCTGCATCTGTTTGCACTCCTCCTCAACTCGAGCCAGGAGGCGGCGGATCTCTCGGTTATTCGGACACAGTTTGGCTGCTTCGTGCAGGTCGGCCAGGGCTGCACTGAACTGTCTGTGAACAGAAGAGGCGGCGTTACCGGATACACATCGGGGACCATTAGTTACAGCTGGTTTGGGTGTTGAATAGTTTACCTGCTGCTTCTTTTAGCTCTGGCTCTGGCATAATAAGCCTCGTAGGATTTGGGTTTCAGCTCCAGCGCTTTTGTTGCAAATTCCTCAGCCATCCCAAAATCCTACAAAAACAAAATAGGATTTTACAAAGAAAATGTAAAATTATAAACAAACACACCCAACACTTAATTTTTTTTTCTTTCAGCATCCGAAGCTCCATCTGTTCCTATCAAAGCAGCTTTAAATTATGTGTGTACTTCTAGTCACAGTCAGCCACACCCTGAACGAGCTGTGTGGCACTTTATTCAAAACTTTATAAGCTGTGCACATCAGTCTGCTGATCTAACAACTCAGTTTTCTATAAAACGATCCAGATGCTGCTTCACCCTTCACCATAGCATTCGCAGCAAATGAGAGCTTGCACAGACTGCTGCAACTCTTGCTTTGTCAGCCATTTAAAGTGGGTGTGCCCACTGTGTGTAGATATCCACTGAAACACGAAACACCAAGTTTTATGAAGACGTGATTATCTTGAAGTTTTGTCAACAGACAAAACTCGAGTTGTTAACCAGCTGATCAGTGAATGCACCTTGAACATGCTAAAAGTTCATGCTTACAACACCACTCTTCAGTGTGAACGGTGTTGCTGAGTAAAAACTCATTTATAGAATCAGTGACTCTATAAATTTTTATTTTATATGAAATAAAAATACTATTTTTTATAGATTTTATTTTTATTAAATAAAACCATTGAGATGTTTAAAAAAAATTCATTACATGACTGACATTTATTTAAGCTTTGAACTGTTGAGTGAGAACAAGACTTTCAGCAGATAACAGGAAAGCCGAATAAAGTAAAGTAAAGTTGCTTTGATTTATCCTTTCGAGCTTTTGCTCCATCTACAAGACAATCAATAATTTATATCAAAACGTAATAAACATGCTAATGTTTGACTAGCATGAAAGCCAAGTGCTCTGCATGAAAGAGTTAATGGTGGGGGATCAATCTGACCAGAGGCTCTGCTGCCCTGCTGAGTTGATTAATTAATATTGATGTAAAATACATATTGCTGATAACATGACGTGTTCTTAAAGTCTTCTGTATATTCTTAGTAGAGAATCCATGCAACTTGTCTACATCACAGACACCTGGTAACATGTACAGTAGAAACTCACAGGAGACGAGCATCTGAGCTGCTTGGCTCAAACCGCCTGCTGCGTCGCAGAATGTGATTACATAAGCAGCTGTTGGAAAACAAATGTCTTTCCTACTGGACTGTGACTGTAAAACCAGAGTCATTCTGCAAAAATAATTAGGAGGAATAAAACAATGCATAGACCATTTAACTTCTCCCCAATGTTTTCTTTTCGGTCATCTAAAAAAAAATTACAAGTCTCAATCACCCAAGTTTTTATTTCGAGTCTGACAATTTTAAAGTGTTTAATCAGAAGACTAAACATTTTAGTCCTCCGTCTCGCCTCCATTCCAATTCGAGTTCATACATCTTTGTAAAATAAGCTTAGGAATTTGTAGATAATTATTAATAATTTCATTATACTAACAAAAATCTGGCAAGTGAGATGCCTCTTAGTTTACTGAGTGGTCTTGAGAAAACTAACAGATCAGTGATTTGAGAGTAAAGACAGACTTACGTTGGTTTTTCTGCGACACCGGGAGAGATTGAGATACAAAGAGACCCGCAGGTCTTTAAAAGCCTTCAGGTCATCACCAAAGCCTTCCCGAGGAAACTTCCTGAGGGCGTACTGGTACCTCTGGGCCGCCTCTTTCATCTTCCCTTTCTGGAGGACACAACGAGGTCAGACGTGCAACAGCAAAAAACAGGAAAAAAAAGAGCACAGGACCAGGAGGAAAAGTGAGAAAATGTGTAAGAGAGGGATACAGGGAGCAGGTATTCCCTTCAGCATCTGTTTTCTTACTCCTATTTTCCTCTAATCAATCACAGGTTTAATACAAAGGGAGGTTCTAACACAACGCAAAGAAGTTACATCTGACAAGCAGCTTTTGCAACAAACCTCACTCTGTTAAATGTCAACCATCGATCACAAGTCCCTCACAACTCACTTTCTATACCACAGAGATCATCATGAATAAATCGAGCTCCGGTTCATGTTTCTCTTCAGAGAAACAGTCTTGACATTATCAGCTAGCCCCATTAATGAAACGTCTCTTTTTCAGGAGTAATAAGGACGAATTCATTAAAACGGCTCTCTACACGCAGCCTTTTACCTTGTACAGCAGGTTTCCCTCCTCCATTAGCTTCTGCAGAAGAATGATGAGGATATCAGGCTTGGAAGTAGCCATGGCCCAGGCAGCATTCCCTGTGGAAACGCAAAGCATCCTGTGAAGCTTTATTTTCCTTCGTGGCAAACCAAGCATCAGTGTATTCTCTTGAAATTGGTACAAGTTAGAGTTACCTAAAGATTGTACCTGATCGATCGTAAGGAGACGTTCTGTAGCCTTAGTTTATTGACGGCAGTTAGGAAAGAATTGGGAGAGGGAGAGGTAAGACAAGCGAGAGTCGTCATTCGCAGCGAGGGGAAAATGTGTTGCTAACTGCAGCGTGACAATATGCAATTATGTGTCACTCAGCCTGAAATGGGTTTTGTGTTTGCAGCTGCAAATGCACAGGGAGCAAATTTAAATGTTCGGCCCATGATCAGTTTTGTTCTGAGACGGCAGAGAGCACCGCAGATAAGCGACGGGCTCTAGATGGCTTCATGAAAGTCATTGGGGTGACAAGTCATTCTTAAAGTTAGGGCAGCAGCACATGAGGAAGAAATGGACCAGACACACACGCGCACGCGCACACACACACACACACACACACACACACACACACACACACACACACACACACACACACACACACACACACACACGCTCGCAAACAAACTGAAGATTTAGTGAGACATGCAGCGACAGGAGCAGTTTTTTCCCACAACATTCCTCTACATTTGTCTGGGATTATTCTTAGAATCATGAGATACCGAGAGACACAAACAAGCTGGAGACAAGAGGGCTTTTCTGTGTTTACCAAAAGATGTGAAAGAACCCAGAAAGCCAAAGAAAACTACATGTACCAAATGTCAAACACTAAATTTCTATCGACCTCAACATGGGGGTGTGTTTGATAGAGAGGAGCTCCTACCCAGCTTGGCCCCTTTCTTCAGCAGAGTCACCACCACTGACGTGTTCCTGCAGCCGATGGCCCGGTCCAGAGGCCTCATCCCACTGTGGTCCACATGCTCTATCACTGCTCCTCTTTCCACCAAGTACTGGACCTACAGGACCACACACACACACACACACACACACACACTTATACCACAAACTTCCATAACACATAGTTTATTCCCAATTTTTTTTTTTTCAATGTTTCATGATTTTTTCAGACAAATATTTAAAGATGTTGCAGTCAGACTTAGGTCCAGAAAGGAATTAAATGAAACATTCGTTGTGAATTTAGTCGTAGTCAAGCTTTAAATGTGGAACTTGCAAAGATGGATGGATGACATAGTATGACCGATGATAAACTGATGGATGAACAAAAGTTTTTTTAATATCTGTTTACTTTGTAAATAAATAAATTATTACCACCTGTTCTACAATTATCTGAGTAATGTCCACCCAGGAGGCCTTAACGTGTGTTTCATTATTTAAACATCAGAGTTTTTAAACGGCATTAAAAAAAATAATGAAAGCAATTTTTACCTAAAATGATCAATGAAAAGATTGTTGTGGAAGATGAAGCAAACAAATTTGATGTAAACGCAGCCATGTGACTCTTTAAAGCAAAATCCAGCATAAACGTGCACAGACAGAAGCATGCTAGGTTTAAAAAATGTTGATATTTGTCATGTGGATCAGGCTGATGGGAACAAAGTCTGGAAAGCTACTGTAAATATTCCTACATTTTCTATTGTTTTTCCACACCTGGAAGAAACTTCAATTTAGTCCTTTTCCAGATTTCCAAACTGCTGGAGAACCCAGATAACAACATTAGCCATCACAGCTTCACTTACAATCTCAGCATCTCCGTAGAAAGCGGCGAGGTCCAGCGGCGTCCGTCCGTTTTTGTCCGTGTGGTCGATGACCGCGCCTTTCTCCACCAAAAACTGCACCACATTCTTATGTCCTTTCAAACACGCCCAGCTAAGAGGCATCAGTCCTTCTTTGTCCATCGAAGTTAAAGAAGCACCTTTGAGGCAAACATTACCACACGGGTTGTTCTTTCACACTTGGGCAACAGACATTCGTCTTAGTGGTGTAGAGTGACTGGTGTTTACCTTTCGACAGCAGGAACTCGACGGTGCTCAGGTGACCCTCGCAGGCAGCCACCATGAGCAGCGTTCTACCCTGCTTGTCGCTGATGTTAATATCAGCGCCGTGTTGCAGCAGCAGCTCTGCAATCTGAAAAATGACCAAAAACAAACAAAAAAAAATAGTTTAATTTAGCACAGACAATGACTGCATCCAAAAATCAGGCTGGAAAGCAACTGCTGTGACGCCTTGATGCAGCAGAGTTACTGCGGCAGGTTACTGCGAGTGGAAACAGTTTATCAGGAACAAACAAGCCGCTCAGCACATCTTACCTGCCAGTGTCCCTGTCTGACAGCGCAGAACAGGGGAGACACCCCCCGCCGGTTCACCTGCTGCACCACCGCCCCCTGCTCCAGCAGGAAGCCGCACACCTCCATCTTCCCCCGGCCTGCAGCAGCTGTCAGTGCTGAATTACAAACAGGAAGAAAACAAACAGGCTTGTCAGAACTTAGAAATCCACAGGAAGGATCCCGAACCCTACAGAAGTTTTCACACCGCCTGAGAATTTTCCGCATTTCTTCATGTTTTTTTGTTACAACCACAAAGTGCAATGCGTTTTATTTGACTTTTATGTGCCAACTTTTACATAAAAGCGCTCTGCTTTTAAAACATGAAAATGGAAAAATAATGCAAATTTATTCAGCCCTCGGCTACTTTGGTGTTCCTAAATAAAACACAGTGAAGCCACTTTTATTTCTTCATTAGTGACTAAAATCTACCGGTGTCCAAATTAAGTATTTTTCACCTTTAATCCAAAGAATAAGGTGAAGTAAGTCCCAGGTTTCACAGGTCACATGGTTCAAGCCATGACTGAAAATGGAAACAGTATGACCAGACTGTAGACGTGCCCAGATATGACCATGCATCTAAACTGAAAGACTGAACAAGAAAAGCAGCCAAGTGGCCAAATTCAACTCTAGAGACTTTGCTGAGATTCATAACTCATGTGGCAAGAAACTATTAGTGGTAAGTTCCACAAATTTTACCGGTGTGGAAGCGTGACAATAAGAAACCCCTGAAAAGTCTCATTGTAGTTTGGTGTGCGCCAAGTAGGAGAAACGACAACCGTGTGGAAGAATGTACTCTAGTTACACGAGACCAAAGTTTCTGGCCTAAATGTGAAGGACAAATAACCTACCACATCTTAGGAAAACACCGTGTTGGTCACATCAAATCCAAAGGAAACACGTTGGCATTTGCATTTGTAGTATGACTAATTGTGGAAAAGTACAAAGAGTAAGAATAGTTTTGCAAGTTATACTGCTGAGAACCAAAGCCTTAAGTTGCAACAGAGGGTGTTGGAAAAAAAGGAAGGTTTGGCTATAAAAAAGTAACTTCCATTCTTCACAAACTAAAGACATGCAGCTAATTGAGTTTAAATCAGATAATGTTTGTGCTTATTAAAACTCATTAAATTCTTGCCTCGTATTCCCCAGACCTCTTAGACAGACACGAGGACTCAGTCATTTCATGCACCAGCAGACAAACACAAGCCGACAAAGTCAACCAGCTCTGTTAAACACACACTCCTGTTTGCGTTTTAGGTCTTCTTCAAACCACCGTTCCTGACAGGGAAAAAAAAACAAAAAAAACAACAACAGCTCAACCAGTGAATTTCTATGTAAAGGAGACACAGTTATAACGTTGGATGCTTACGGAGAACAGATGGATCGGTCCTAAATGAACGCCGGTTCTCCAAACAGAGCGAGCTCCGCCAGAGGAACGGGAGCAGGTCTGTTCTCACATTCACCTCGGAGACGAAAGGTGCCGCAGAGCCTCCATGTCTAACTGACATCATCCATCTGGATGAACAGTGTCCCCAGCCAAAAACAACCCTGCCCGCCATCTGTTAAAAACGTGGATATCCTCACACGGTTCACACATGGAAACAATGACTCTGAAACGGCTAAACTTAGCTGGGGCTCTAGGGAGCGACGTTAGCGGCGCTCTGGGAGGCGCACGCTAGTTTACAAAGAGCAGACAGGAGAGCAGCTGTTGACTGATGGCTGTTTATGCACATCTCATTCAGCTTTTTTCAAATATTAAAGCCATAAATACTAATATTTATGTAAGTAATAAGAGTAATCTCAACGGCACTTCCATTGTGCAATACCTGAACTTTTTAAAATTCCTAACCCGCAGAGAGGGAACTCATTTCCGTGACTCGGTCTCTGAATGTTCATGAGTTAATATTCTAGCAATGTTGGTAAAATGTTGTCGATGATGACAAATAACAAAATGAAAAAGTTGAACTTTTTTGCCAACTCTAAAAGAATGTCAAGTGAAAAAGTAGTCATTGCTTTTGTAATTACTGAATATTTTTTTGAAAATGACAACCAGAGGAGGTTCAAGGACCACCACAAACATTTATGTTTACAAAATGAGAGGACGCTCTGTCTGTGATGAAAAGCAGAAAACAAAACACCATGCTACCCATACTGTACTTACTTAGCAGCACACTCATCTAAAAGTTGAGAATTTAAGTTACCAAAGTGTGAAAAGTGTTTCTGAGCCCAGTGATGTCTTTCCAAGTCTCTACGGAGTGACAGTCTGCAGCTGTAGGTCGTCACTTAGTCGTATTTCTTCATCTAAACACAAGAGTTCATGGCCGTGTTTTCACCTATAAACAAAGCAGCAGGAAACGGCTTCCTGTACAGAGCATCCAAAAAGAATTCACAGGGCTTCAGTTTTTCCACCTTTTGTTTTGCTACAGGCTTTTTCCAAATGTAATTTAAATAATCTTTCTCCAAAATTTTACATACAAATACCCTATTATTAGAGTGTGGAAAAATGCTTGTGGCTAAACAATCAAGGTACTCATAGCAAAAAAAATAAAAATTCTAAATGTGTTGTATATCTTTCACAATATCTTTCTATTTTCCTTCCAACAAACCAGCTTGTTGGTCTTTGCTTTAAACCCGGTTGTTGAAACAAGAATGATCGTCTGCATTTAAATCACCTCTTCTTTGCATAAGGAGGAACCGCGCTGCATCCTAAAAAAGGGATTTTAAAAGATGCCGCTTGAACCGAGGAACGATCTGATCTGCCTCTATTTAAACATAGTGGGATCATTTGCATAAGTATGCAATATACCACCGAAGTTAAGTGTGACAGGAGGTCTCACAGGTTGTTATCAGGGAGGGTTTTCAGGGACAAAATGAATGAATGATTTCCATCAAGATATTTGAGAAACTACACCTGCTTTTGAGATTTCAAACATCAGAGCAGGATTGGATTAATACACCTGCGGCCGAGAGGCAGAAGAAAGACGAGAGGTTAGACTGAAATTTTACTTGTTGATAAGTGCTAAAAATGTGGGCGTTCAAAACACGCAGCCAGATCCATCTAGTCCATTTTCAGCCAATTTGTTTTCACTGATGAAGTAATTCTGAATGCAGATGAGCTGAGATGTCCGACAGGTAAATGCAAACATACAAGTACATGGTGAAGCTACATGGTGATATCTTTACATGGTACATTATTTAAGGAGGAAGAATAAATTTGGATCACTTTGAAAGCTGAGTGACATCGTTTGCTTTTCTGTCTGCACTGTAGATGAACAAAAAATAGACAGCATGATCACTATTTGACGTAAAGGTTTGTGTAGCGCCAGAGTCAGAAAGTAAAATAAATTCACAGTTATTAAATCAGTTTCAATATGAGACCTAAATGATACAACATTCATCATCTGGGAATGCAAAAAAAAAACAAAAAAAAAAACTATGTGGCCAGCCGGAGCTTCTCTGATTCAAGTCAATTGGATTCTGCTCAGATTAGATCATGTTTCAAGTTAATGTTACTGCAGGGCTTGATTCTGGTGCAGTACAAAGAAAGTGTTATGTTAATATTTCTGGAGTGGACTTGTAAAATATAAGCTTCAAACTATAAAGTGAGGTTTGCAGGTAGCTGTTTTTCTAAATGCTGGTGTCATGTTACTGAATCTCATGTCCTGTTAAGGTTTCTGACAGATTCAAGGAGAGCAGCTATTGTGCCATAAAAATCCTGCAAGAGAGATTGTGTTTCTAAGACAGCAAACATCTATAAAGTGGTGTTTAAATTGGGGGATAAAAAAAAGATGTATTTCCCAGAAAGTATCTTTATAGCCAGTTATTGTAGTAATTTCCTCACAGTTTACAAACCTTTTCTCAAGCTGAAAGCCAGGACTAAATGTACAGTCTGGCACTTTGTAAGCCTCCTTCTTTTCCTTTGATCGAAGCTGACAGCTTATCAGGTCCACTTTGGTAACTTAAATTCATTTAACTACAAATATACATATTTTTGGTTCAAGATCATGCAGCACATGATCAAACAAACATTTGCTCTTAAATGAGAGCCAGCAATACCATCAATCACTGACGTAGAGCTACAAAATAAAGATGACCATCTAACTAAACAGATTTGAAATCGTTTTTGAATTGAGAGCAAACATATTTTATGGTTGCATTTTTTAAAAAAATACTTCAATATTTATATCAATCCTTCTTACAGGGGCTCAAAATCAAGAAGGGAAAAGCCCTCAGTAAAAACACAAAGAAAAACGCCGTTTATGGTTCAACTAGAAATCGCTGGATAAAACACGAGATCTGGAAATATGATTGAAAATAAATTCAAGAGGACACTTGAGTGGTATATAGTTTGTATGATTCAGAAACGGCTTTTGTTGCCTGCCCTAAATAACCAAAGCACAAAGCAGTGACAGCTAAATCCAGGCAGCTGGATTTAGCAAAGAAACTATTATTACCTTTCTCTCTTTTCAGACTAAAAAAATTTTTTTTTTGATCGCCCAGAAATAACTTCAAATACTGGTTTCAAAAGTGCGAAATGGCTGTCGAACATTTTCACCTCAGAATGCAGACGTTCGGGGAATAAAAAGGAAGGCTGTGTTTTCAAACATCACAGTGGCTGTCACTGCATCAATATTTAGATTTATTTCAAGCTCCTAAACTGTTCACTTGAAAACAAAACTGATGTTCTGCAGTTGGTGCTTCTTCTTTCAAATAAAAAATATATAAAACCTGTAGTTTTGAGACAATGTAATGATCATTTTCTGCTACGTTTATCAATAGAGGTTGATCAACTTGCACTAAGAAATTTTAGCAGCTTTTTGCTGAAATATAAGTCATTGAAAATGCCACACTTGAAATTTGAGGCATGCATGGAAGTGTAAACACACAAGCTGCCCCTAATATTCTTCTAGGTTTGCCAGCAAAATTCAAAATGCTTAAAGTGCTTTTATTATAAAAAGTTACATAAAACATACTAAATACTTCAATAATCTAATACAATGAATGAATCCTACTTTTAACAGCATCTGCAATCTCAAAATTATTCAACCACTTGAACAAAATTCTTCACACATTTGCAAATCAGGCATGATTTCAGACACACATGTTGGAACTAGAAAAAAAGCTTCCTTAGTTGGCTCACATGTGCATGAGATAAAAAAAGGGTTTCATTGCAATGTCAAAGGAACATTTAAAAAGTGCAGAGACGAGATCATAATCTGACACAAACAAGGTAAATGATACAAAGAGAAGGCAAGGTGGAAAAATAGTTTGCAATTTTAAAGGTACAGCAGAAAAGCCACCTGGGGCAGGAAGAGGAAGTTATCAGTGGCCGCCACCAGATTCCTGAATGGACAGGTGATCCAAAACTGCAAGACTGACTATGAAAGACCCATAAGCAAGATTTTGTGGGCTACATTTCTACAGTGAAGCTCATATGAGACGCTCAGTGCCTAACCTACCATTTTTTTAAAAAAAACACAAACCACTGCTAGTTCACACATTTTGCCAGTAAAACCTAACTTGTGACAAGAATTTATAAGTCTAACTCCATAGGCATCTATCTGAAACGACCTCGGCGAAAAGCAAAACTGCAAACTCTTTTGTTGTAGCATTCAATTACAGCAGCCAGGTTGATAATGGTAAAACAGCAGGTCATCATACAAACGAGCCACATAATGCAAAAAGATTGATGAGGACATACCTGTCTCGCCCCACAGAGTGTCATGACTATCAATTTGCACAGCATGCTCATTTTTCAGCGCCAGCAGGGCCCTCACAACCTGCCAAAAAAGAAACGTAGATTAATGGTGTACCACTGCAGTATAAAATATCAAATAAACCTTCTATATGTTGCAGCATGCTAAACTTTGAAGCAGAAAAAAATCTGCAAATTATTATAAATGGATCAAAGCAGAACTGAGGAGTTTAGGTCCTCAAATAACCAAATAAAGTGAGTTTTATCTCTGTTTACTTTAAGCTGAGCATTTCAGCTTGATGAGAAATGCAAAACAAAGCCTAAAAAAGCAGCCCAGTCTGCCGGCTACCTGTTGTGTCAAATAATTAATTCATCACCACTGAGAAAGCTTGGCCCAACTTCCTCCATCTTCAAATTCATGAGAGCGTGCAGTTGGTTTGCTAAATTAATATGCATGCGTGTTGGTCAGACCTGTGTGTGTCCCATGCTGGAGGCTGCGATCAAAGCCTGCTGCAGAGCTTTGTTCTTCAGAGAGGAGTCCTGCTGCTGCCCCTCGCCGCTCCATTCAAGCTCCAGCAGGTACTGGATGATCTCGGAGTGTCCACGCAACGCGGCGTGGACCAGAGCACACTGGCCGCTCTTATCTACGTGATCCACCTGGCATAAATGCAAGATTCTTGGATTTATTGCCGAGAAACAGAAAGTATGCCTTACATGCGAGGTAGATTTGGAGCAGCAGCCATAACCGCCCGCTTTACTGCTAGAGATTGAAGTTGTGTACATACGAGTATTGATGCCTGAGGATTTTTATTCTTTTTGTTTTATTTTTATTTATTTTGTCTTGGTGCAACCACAGGTTTTTATGTAGATTATGAAGAGGATTTTACATGATTGACAAACAAAGCAGCACTGTGAATTCGGAGGAAATTTCACTTGTGTTTTTTTCTCAAGCGAGATTTTGTTGCCGTTTCAGAATAATGCATTTTCTGGTATGTGTTTAGCAGTCATCTAGAGAAACTGTTGGTCATTCATTTTTTCTGCTAAGGAGCTCAAGCTCAGTCATACTGAGTAGTGACCATATGAACAGCAATGTCCAAATTTGACCACAGATTCTCAATCAGACTGGACTTTAACTGGACCACACCGAGAACCCACATCCCGGTCAAGAATTATGACACTATTACCACTAACTTACCAGTCCGGTCACAATAACATATTTTTGCTGGACGATAAATTGTCCCAGAAGTTGTCATGACAAAACTTAATATTGTTGTTTTGAGACCTTTTTAAGTGACTTAATGGTAAAGGCCCAGTAAGGCAAGAACATTTTATGATCAACATTTAACACTGAAACTGGGAGACATTTTAAATAAAATAAACAACAAATAAAATGAAGTGTGACGTTTCTGTCAACAGAATTGTTCTTCTAAAAAGGGGCTAGTTGATTCCAATGAACTAGACTTTTGGCATCTAATTTTTTAGTAAAAAGAGAGAAAAGAGAAAATGGCAAATCATGCTAATGTAATTTATTGAGCTTTGTCATGCAATTAATTGATTCACTGTCGATTGTGACAGGCAACACAAATCTCACTGTGAAACAACTTACCACTCAGGCATCCTCTAGTTTTACAGCTCGATGGGTAATATGAAACTTGTGGATGGATTTATATTTCTACTCTATTTTATGATTGTTGATATTGACTTTACAATAACGTGCTACTTTGTATGGGTCTGTAACACTGAATCTCAATAAAAACAAACAGTGAAACAACTTTGCAACTGTATTTTGGCAAAGTGTGAAGAGATGTTCATGATCCGAATGCATTATGTATCGGATAAGGTAGCCATGGCTGCAGGTTTAAGACATTTTTTACTTAATTTTAAGAACATTTTCATGCAAAAAAGAAAGTCTTTACCTTGGCTCCCCGCTTACACAGCAACATGACTAATCCCAGGTGTCCTCCAGCGGCTGAGAAGCTCAATGGGCTCATCCCATTTTCAGACACAACATCAACGCTGGCACCAAACTCCAGCAAAAGTGAGGCGATCTCATGGTGACCGAGGTGACACTGAACACAAAGCACTGGGGCGTTGTTCAGGACTTCTGTCCGGTAGTTCACGTTCGCCCCTCCCAGCATCAGCAACCGGCTCACCTGATCACAAAGATCGGAAAATGTGAAGATAAGTCAAAAGAGGATGGTGAGAGCACCACGTTACCCCGTCCTCATCTTTCATACCTCAAATCAGAACCTTCTATTACGAACTGGATTTCAACTCATCATTATCATAATTGGTTTGTTAGCGACTCTTATTTTAATATTTTATGCCATGACAAATTTTGATGCTTATATCAAAAATTGTGTACCAAAAGATGTCAATGTTTGTTTTTTGTTGTTTTGTTATATCATTGTTCCTAGTTTAAAACTAATTAAAAATGTAAAAACAACAAAAGAGAAATGTGCAGATGGCTGCAATTGGAACATTATTCAAAACTCATGTCTATCTTTCTACTACTTTAAAAATCTCGTTTTTGTGACAATTTATATTTAATTGAATCAGAAATAAAAGATTCAATGAAAGTACATAATCAAATTTCGAGAAAAAACAATTCAACAATGCGAGCCACTGTTTTCCGAGAACTCCTCTCAAAGCCACTCAATGATTTGTTGATATTATTAAAAACTGATGAAAATCTCAAAATAAACGTCAGAAACCAATTAAAGCAGCTGAATTCAATTATAAGTGTTTGTTATTCTCTTCCTTGAGGAGTAAATCAATAAAATCATCGTGTCAAACAAGTTTTCACCAATAAGGATTCTGCAACCTGAGAGAAAATTGTGTTTGAATCCTCGGCTGAATCAATTAACAGACTATTTTTCTCCCCAAAGGACAAACCAAGGTCATTCTGCAACTGTCTCACAAGTACTGACTCACAGCAGACAAATGATAGAGCCTCACTGACAGCATCTTAGAAGCAAAGAAAAAAAATTATAATAATCCTGTAGCATGGTAGAAAACATAATGATATGCATGTAATAGCCTTTCCAGTGACGGCCAATCATTATTTCCCCAGAAAACAACTCATGCAGAGGGTAACACACAGATAGTTGTCACATTATCAGTTTAACGAGCCCTGCTACCAACATTAGTCTAATTAGAGATGGGAAACAATGATTATGCTCTGCACAGGTTGGCGCATTAACAGTTGTGAAGTAAGGGAGAAAATCTGTACACACCTAGCTGAGCGAAAAACATTTACCTTTTCATGACTCTCTAGTCCATATCCTTTTGTTCCCTGCATTTCTTATTTCTCCTACCCAGGAACATATTTCCTCAGTTTCAACCTTCCAGTGCTTTTCACAAGCACTGGAAAAATTTTTATCATCCCATCTTTTTATCAATGTTTTTTTTTTTTGTTTTTTTTTTTTTTTTTTTGGGGGGGGGGGTGGGTACCGGGGAATTGCTGGTCGATTTTAGGAACCAAAATTGAAATTTCCATGTGTGTGCCGGGAATGT